>CANXYI011771011.1:0-10953 GCA_948208565.1 Hura crepitans
AAAAAAATTAAAAAAATTTAATTATAAAGGTGATAATAATACTATTATTATTATCGCTTGCATGAGACTTATAAATATACTTACTCAATATGTTATAACAAGTAGCTAATTTAAATTTTTATTATTTAAATATTATTAAAAGGATTTAAATAAAATAATCGATGATATTAAATTCCTCATTTTTATATAATTAAGTTATTAGTTAAAATTAAGAAATAAATCACTAATAATGCATTAAGAACATTAACAAATACTATTATTAATTACAAAGAAAATTAAAAAAAAAGATATTAATTAAAGAATATTACAAAAAAATAATAATAAATATTAATGTTACAAAAATATTAATACAAAAAAAATGATAATAATAATAATAATAATAATAATAATATATTACAAAAATTTATACCAAAATATAAATAAAAATATATAAAAAAATATATAAATACAGAATAAAAAAAAAGGGGGATGGCTGGGCTGAAACTGCCCAAGCCCAGCAGTTTGCAACCTAGTCTAGCAGCAGTAGACTCAAGCCTAGCCCAGCAACAATAGTCTGCAGCCCAGCCTAGCAGCAGCATAGCCCAGCCCCTGTAAAAAAAAATCAAGCACAGTAAAATAAAATTTGCAATAAACAGTAAATGAACAGTAAAATTACTATTCATCAAAATTACACAAATTACCACTATAGCAATTTATAAAAAGCCAAAAAAAAACAGAGAAAAGGATGAGAATAAAAAGAGGAGAATACACAGAGAGCACAAAAAATTAAAAAAAAAGAGAGCAGAAACCAAAAAAATAGAAAAAAAAATGGAAGCAAAAAAAACACACCTAAAAAAAATAAAAGACTAAGCAGAGAAAAGAAAAACACAACAGATAGCAAGAAGCATCAGAAGGAGAAAGCAGTAAAAGTAAATCAATAGCAATAAAGAGCACAAGGACAAATAATTAGAAATAAGAGAAAGAACAAAGAGAAGATTCATCAAAAAAATATGGAGTCTTTGAAATAAGATACAGATCATAGAAAATAAAAAGCATGAATTGGCCTAAAAAGTTTCAGATGTATAGGCTGAAATAAATTCTAGCAAAAGAGAAATATATTCTCTTACAAACAGATTTTAATAATTTTTTTTAAAAAAAAAAAGAGGAACAAATGGCTTCATTGGCCATTTCAAAAATTGAAATTCTTACTTTTACCGATCTCTCTCTTCCTCAATTGCTTCGTTTGTAGACCACCTACCCTCTCTATTCCTCATAGCAGCTAAATACAAATGCCATCTTCGACATTTTCAAAGCTCCTCCTCCTCTCCATATAACTTCTGCCATCTCCAAACAATTGAATAAATATTCTCCATTCTCAAAAGCTCCCATCAAAATTAAACAATCACCAAATCCAACTGCTCAAACTCTCACCTCTACATCATCATCTTAGGATGCCTATCTCCTTACTCATGAAACGCTCCGTACCAACACCAATTTGGCTTTCGCTCCCACCATGGCTCCTTCTATAATGCTCAACTCTTCTTCTTCTGCTCCCACTCAGTCAATTTCCTTGGTAGATAATAGTAGGAGGTTTGGGCTGGTTGAAAAGCAACTTATAGAATTTAGCTTGAGAATGATCTGTTGTGAGAAAATTGATGGTCGGAGATGGAAGTACTTTACGAAGAACTTCTCATCAGAATCCCTGGAGTAATAGCACACTTGATTGATAGAGACTATAGCATCGAGCTTGCTTTTGGGGTTCTCACTGTACATCATTGTTGCTGTTCTTGCTCGAGTAGGTGATAACGACATACAATGGCCATTAGCTAAAGATGAAGCCGTCGTTAAACCCGATAAATCCGATTACTTTTTCACTCTTCGCATTCTAGAAAACGAAAATGAGTGTGTGAAAGAAAAAGATATCGAGCTTTTAAATTATGGAGTCATAACTGCGTCAAAAGGGCAGAAGGGCTTATTGAAGGAATTGGACAAAATATTAGAGACTCATAGTTGTTCTACAATACAAGAAATGAAGGATAAAGGCTCAGAAGATATTATTGGAGGAGAACTATCGGCTGGAGAAGGAAAAAAGGAAAAAGAGGGTTTATATATATGGCAAAAGACATTTTTATCCTTAGGGTTATTAGAACCTAAACCTGCTGTCAAGGGCATTTTAGTCCTTTTACACGAAAATTTAAAAAAATATGTATAATACTAAATTAAAAATAATTCTTTAATCTCAATTAATATATATATATATATATATATATATATCAATAATTTATTTAAGTAAACAATCAAAAAATAAATCATCACTAAAAGTATATAAAAACCAAGATAAAAATTTAAATTAATTAAAAAAATTAAGCTATTTTTTTTGAAATAAAGAAGATAGTTTGTGCAAATAGTTCCTATACGAATATGCAAATATATGTATACATACATGAATTATTTATTTTTCATATACATATATCTATTAAAATGAGAACTATCAAAATTAAATAGATTACAAGGCTTATTAAGTAGAAAATTTAAAAAATAAGATTAGTCATTAATAATTTGGTATTATCTAAGCAATTATTATGAGATTTCAATGAATTATAATTAAACTAGTTTTATATGACATATTTTAATAAATTTTGTATTTTTATAAAAATAAAAAATATATATTAAATAATTTTTTGGAAAAAAATAATAATTTTGGATTATTTAGAATTTTGATAGGTTAATTGTAATTTAAAAATAAAAATCCTAAAGCTAAAACTAATAAAGTAATTAATTTAATTATAAAAGGTTTTCATATGAAAAAAAAATGCTATTTTATTAACTTTGAGGGTGCTTAATACCTTTCCTATGAGTGAATAACCTCGAACCTAAAACGCAGACCAAATCTAGTGGCCAATCGCACTTATCCCGATTGGTGGCAACTCGTACCCTAAAATCACCTAGTTTTTTCTAGATTTTAATCACAGAGAAACAAATTATTAAAATCGCCACCACATATAAAATCCTAGGTGTGACATAGCTCATTATCATTGGTCTTTAAAAAATAATAACATTAATAAAACAATTAATTATAAAAAATATCAAATTGTTTGAAATAATAGGAGAAGATAATAAAAAATTTCATAATTAGGCTAACATGGTAAGTTTTATGTTCAAAAGCTATATGTATTCTATTAATTTGATAATGCATTTACAAACATTATATAAAAATGGGCAAAGACATTTTCTAATATTCATGGCCATTTGTTCAAATGGCATTTAAATTTTATACATTGAGAAATTAATTAAATTAATCAGTTAATAATATAATAATCATAAAAAAATAAAAGTAATAGTAATCTTAAGGTATATGAATATCTTTAAAATGTGAGAATCCCAAATTTAAAAAAGTAATAAAATAATTAATCGAATTTTGTAATGTTTTCATCATGAATAAATAATAACTTATAAAATGACATAGGGTGCTTAAAACCTTCCCTATGCTAAAATAACCCTGAACCCAAAAAATAGACCAAACTTGCTCGGTGACTAACTGCACCCTAACCAGTTAGTGGCGACTCATTCTCTCACTTAATAGCCACATTGCATGGGTCCTCGCCCAGCATTATACACATCGGGGTAGGGTCATGACACATATATATAAGTGTGTAGACCCCAAATCTATCAAAGCTAAAGTAGGAAAATCAAAGGGAAGAAAGGTGCCTGCTATCACATCAGGCGAATTAGTCTCCTCTCTAGCTTTAATGGCATACTACTTGGCAGGCACTCTAGTCTCAACTCTGCTCTCAACCCTAACTCTATGAGTACCAATTTTCTTCTCACCTCGATCCCCTTTCAGTCCTCTAACTAATCCAAGTGTCAATCCCTATCCACCCTTAGACATTTTAGGCATTCCCTGATGAAATGGCCTACTGCTCCATATCTATAATAGACCCCTAGTCTTAATCTCCAGCACTCTCGCTTGTGTCTCTTATAACAGGTTTAACACTTGGACCACTGATTGCTCTAAGCTGTAGTCAGTAGAGCACTAGCAACCTAAGACTATTGCTATCTTGTCTTACTCTAGGTTCTATGTCTTTGTCTCTAAGATTGACTCTGCTTTTTGGTCTATAGTGGTGGCTCTGATTGAGTCCACTTAAACTTCTTATCTATATGCTGGGCTATATTAGTTGATCCCTAACTGTAAGATCTCTTCTTCTTGTAGAATTCTCTCTTCTCTTTTTGTACTTCCTCTACCATAAGGCAAGCTGATACCACTGTAGAGAAATCTTGAATCTTCATAGGAGTTATATTTGCCTTGATCTCTATATTCAGCCCTTTTTCTCAAATCTCTTACATCTATCAACTTCTATCTGAACCATGTCCTTGGCATATCTGGTTAACATGGTGAAATCCTTCTTATACTTAAGTATCGACCTTTGTCCCTACTTAAAGTCAACAAACTCTTACCTTCTAGTATTTAAGTACTACTCAGATATATACTTCATTTAGAAATCCTTTAAGAAGTAATCCCATGTTAAGTCAGCATTGTTCTTGTGTTCTATCAAAGCTTTCCACCATTTGAAAGCTTCCTATTGCAATAAAGAAGTGGCACAAATAACTTTCTCTTTTAGTGTACATTTGAGTTGCTACATAATTGTGGTGGTTTTATCCAACCGGTACTCTATTGCACTTGCATCTACAATACCTTTACCCTTAAAATCTTTGGCTCCTATCTTCTTAATTCTCTCAAGATATGTCCTTTGGAGAGCCTGGGGTACTAGAGGTGGTTGTTAAACTAGTGGAGGTAGTGGATGTGCTACCCCTATGGCCTATCTCAACAAATCTAACATTTCTCTCAAAAACACTAGTGGTACTTACGTTGTAGAGGATGCTTGCCTAGCATCGCTTCTAGAAACAAATGTAGCTCAACAACTCCTTGCCCAACCATAGTTAAAGCATAGCTCTTGACCTTTTCCTCACTATGAGGGGTATTTGAACTCATTGCAAGCCGCAGGCAAAAGAATATATTGTAAGTCTCGATACCATATTATCATGTGATGTAAGTTTCTAAGCTATTGGCACTTATACATAACCCTCAGACACTGAGGAACACCTAAACCAAAGCTCTAATACCACTAAATGTGACATCCTTTACTTGATTCAATTGCTAAACTTGAATAAGGAATGTGCACATAAATGTGTTATTGAACTTACTTAACCCATATAGCGTTACTAAAAAATTTGAGTAAATTAAAACCTTTTTCAAACCATGTTTGATTTAGAATTAAAGTCTTAAAAATTCAATTATTAAAATAATTAAAATCCATTTCACATGTTACATTCATTTTAAGAATCCTTATGCCGAAAATTCGACAACATAACGGCGGTACCGGTGCACTATCATAAAATGAATAGTAACTTCTATATGAAAATAACACTTCTATATTTCAATCATCCCAATTTCAACATCATTTAGTCCTTCTAACCATCTAATATCAACTCAAAATCACAATATCACAAAACATTTGCAATTAACATCAAAATACAATTTAAAATCTATTTAAGCTATCAAAAATAATAATAATCTAAGATTAGGCCTAATCCCTCTTAAGTTACATACAAGTGCCATCTAACCAATTGATCACAATAATAATATATACAAATTATCAAAATACCCAAAAAGTAGCTTGCTCTTGATTTGCAACAAATTCAAAGCTTTGTCTCTAATCTAGTACTTTAACTTATGCATCGCAAATAAAATGATGCACTAAGCAAATTTGCTTAGTGGTGTAATTAAAAAAATTTAATATGCTCATGCATCATCAAGCATATGAATATGAAATGGTAATTAAATGCATATGGCTACATATTTATATGCTCATATCATAATTATGGCAAAAACAAGTCATATAAACATGTATCAACTTCATAAATATGAACATTCATTATAATATCCATATTCAAGTCCAATTAAAATCAAATATCATATTAGATAGGAAATTATGACATTAATATAATTAATAGCCCACACATAAGGAAATACTTATTTATACTGGATAATAGGGATACCGGGCCACTGAGGCCATTTAGACCACAAAAGCCTACATACTGGATCCGAAGGTTATTATCGAACTTGAAACACATTTTTGGACTTAAAAGTACTTACCAGACCAAATGGTTATAACCTAGACTCAAAGGTCATTAAAAAGACACTGAAGTTTCCTAGCAGCTGCTAAACCCCTAATTGATCAATCAACCTATCCAATCTAGGTTGTTAACTAGCATAGGCCAATCACCATATTTTAATTTCTTATTTAATTAAATTAAGTAGTTTAATTAAACTAAGTAAGGTGGTTAGGCCAATAAATGACCAACTAGGAAACTATGTCTTTCATTCTCATCTTAAAACTGCCTAAGCTTAAATCAATATACATAATAACTCAAATTCATCATTTAAAAGATATCAATATTACTCATGCCCATATACAACCTCTTATGACTTATCATAAGCATAATAAGCATGATTTCTATCAAGAAGGGACACATTATACCTTAATCAAAATTTTGGCATATAATGTTCCAAATATATCAAAATACACATGAACCTAACATATTAGGTAAGTATGAACCAACAACACACCTAAATTAAACTTATAGGCCATTTAGCCATACCATGTATATACACACACAATGATCATTTAGCATTCTCACATACATTAACTCATCAACTCATATACACACATGATAGCATTTATAGATACATGCTACACACACTATAATGCATCATAAAACATACATTTCTTACTCATTTGCCATTTAGCCAACTCTCCTTTTAATGTGCATTCAATTATATCCAACATATACATGTATACAACAATCAATTCACAGACACACTTCTTATTTAGGCCATTCGGCCATACCAACCTTAAGGCACTCCTATTCATTTTAACTCACTTAAAACATCACACATATAGCCATCAATCCAGCAAAAATATTACGAGGCATTAATACTCATTTATGGCATTTTAAAATCACTCACATAATCAACACACACATGCCAAGAATAAGGCCAATTTCAGCCCACACTACACATACATTCCATGTATTCCATCATCTTCCTAAGCATTTATTTTCACTCAATAAAACCAACTAACAATATTAAGTCATATAAATGCACCAATTAAGCTAAAATTCCACAATTCCATATTCACATACACACTCATAAATGCATACATCCACACACACACATTAATTTTCCAAAATTACACTTACAATGAGTTCAACAGGTGATTTCAAGCACACTCATGCCTTTGCCTTTCCCTTATCTTTTCAATTCTCGCCTATGTCAACTACTATATACATATTTACTTTTGTAAAAATCATATAAAATCAAATATGCTTTAAAAATAAAAAATGAATGCATAGATAGACTTTTGAGCACCTATAGAACATGAGAAAAATATTGGAACTCAAAAAAACTTACCCAAACTAAAAATAAGCACTATTCATTGAGACTCAAATATGAGCAAATCTTTTGATTTTTTTATGATTTTCCACTTTTACTAGCTTTTAAGAGTCATAAAGGCTTGGAGGATTTATCTAGATGTGAAAGATTAGTGAGGATTAAGGGATGAAAGGAAGAAAAATCACTCTTCCATGGGTGAAGAGTGTGTCGGCAACTAGAAGGGAAAGAGGAGGAAGGAGACTATTCATATATTAACCAAGATTAAGTAACTTTGACCTTTATATAGTTTAAGCAAATTTTTGCTTTAGTCCTCCTATTTTTCCTCTCTTATTTCCACCTTAATTATCCTTAATTAATGTTAATTAAACTCTCTTAAAATCCTATAATTATTGCCTCATAACCCTCTAAAAATTAAAGCTCAAAAAATAAGAAAAATGTAGTAAAATGCTATTATATACTTTTCCCATCTTTAGTAAAAATACTACCTAAAGTCCAAAAATTCCAATTCCAGTGCCAATGGACTTTTTGGAATATTTGAGTATTAGATTGTACCAATCTTGGAATTTTCTGAGCAACTTTTGAATATTTTTGCAGTTCAGCTAAAACTAGGTCACTATTCATGTGACACTACCGTAAAATTTAACTGTCATTTTTAACCACCTAAACGACGTTGTTTTAACTTCAAATTTCACTCAAAATTATGTTATCATTAATACTTTCATTTAGTAGGATTAGTGCTCCTGGCCTCGAGAAAATACTATTCACATCTTGGGAAGTACTATTCATAACACCGGGATTTTTCGAGCATTACAAATACTTGGAAGTGGATAGATAAGGTTTTAGAGTAGGATAAGACTTAACCTAATTGATTTTTGGCATAGGTTATTGATTATGGATAATGTCAAAATGTATGGTTAGATGCTAAGAAAAGGGATTTTTGGTTGGTTAATCTATTGTGACCGAAACATGTATGCTTGGAATGTAAGAAATATTTGCTTACTTTATTATGTGTAAATGCTTAAAATGAAGTTTGGAAAATCAATAATGAATTAGAATTTCTTTATTTGAGAACTTGGATAGACCTTAATGATGTTATGTATTTTGGGTAGAAATATGATTGCTAGAGGAATTTAGAGATTTCTTTTAATTACATGCCTAAATTATCCTTGATATATAAATTATGATTAACATTGAAGTAAATTGTTATTAGAAGGTAAATGTTTTATTTTAGATGAAGAAGTACCTTTTAAGTAATTCAATGTACTTGTGTGGATAATTGAATGCAAGTTTAAACATGAAAAGAAGTTGTAAAGCAAATGACATGAATAGTGATGAAAATGCAAATCACACAGGTTATGGTCAAATTTCACTAAAAGATTTATGCTAGTATATTTTTCTTAAATGTGTACAAAAGATGTTATATGTTTATTAAGTATGAAATAGGAGTTTTGGGAGGTAAGTAATTACTTTTAAATGATAAGGAAATAAATGGGATATGCATGTAAATCATTCATGATAAACTATGAATTGCTATTTTATATATGGTTAATTGAAATATTTATTATGTGAAGAGCCTATGCTTGAGAAATCAAGGTAAATGATAATGCATGATATTATGAGTTTGAAAGGATGATCGATTCTCAATGATTAAGTGGAAATAATAGTTGCCCTAGTAAACTTGTTGTAGTCAATTAAGTTGAGGTAGACTGGCATGTCAGCTATGGAACCATTTTAATAACTATATTTATTTGGCTATATGAGCTCATTGGACTTTTTAGGGCAAAGTTATCATTGGATATGGAGACTTTGTGTCCCACTGGCACTCGAATGATGGGTACTATGTACCTCACTTGTTTATCATAGATGCTCTTTCATTCTACTCATATGATCGGTACTATGTACCTTACTTATTTATCATATGATGTTATTTCATTCAACTCATATGATATGTACTATTTACCTCACTTTTTTAACATATGATGTATTTCTATATGATGAGTATCATTATTGTGACACCCTCTACCAAGCTTCCTAAGAACTCGATAGGCGATGCACTTCCTACTAGGTCACCCATCCTGAAGTTGCTCCAAGTGTGCACTCCTTAACACTTACAGACTATTTTAAAACTTTATCAGGTATTGCTATATTCCCCAATTCAATCCTTAATCCATTCTAGATAAGGTGTAACAAACAACAAAAAAAAAAAACCTATTTAGTAGACATTTTACATGTTACAAAAAATTAGGCAATACAACAGCTACCCGGTGACATTTTGAAAATTTTTTCACTTGCAAAAGTACTTCTATAATATTATCAACTTATCTCATTCTCCTAGGCCCTTTTGGTCCCTTTAGTATTCTCATCAATCATTAATAACATTTCATAATCACACAGGGCCTTAGGCCTACAATTATCATCTACTCAGAAAAACATGCCATGGAAAAAATACCATTCAGACAAATAACCTATTTATATACATCCCACTTATCCTTTTAATATATACAGACACCAGTAGCCTCTAAGCATGTTAAACCCATAACCTACAGTGTTTACATGAGTGCTAACTAACACAACAAAGAAAAAGACTTCTATGTACCCTTCACAGTCTGTGCTGCTACACTGCACGATTTTCAAGGCTAGACTACTTACCTTTGTAACTTGCGCACCAAAACACTGGTACACTAAGTATAAAGCTCAATAGTGAATCTAATACATTAAAACATGTCATATGCAGGCACCAAATACAATAACAGGCTATAAATGCAATCCAAAGATTAAATTCATACAAGGTACTAATTCCAATTAATCAATCTCCCAGTTCATTTAATTATAATTATGCCACTGTTGTAATTTCAAATAAATTAATCATTCAATGAATTGCCATCAATCAGGTCTGTATATTAATTCAATTTAATTTAATAGGCCCAACTAGATAGACAATATTTAAAGACATTGGACTAAGAAAGAACTAAAAAGTTATGTAGTGGCCCATAATTTGGACCTCAATTGCTACACCGGCCTATTCTGATAGCAGGGATCAGTTCACTTGAACCTTCCAATACTAGATAGGAGATAGTAAGGATTAGTCCAATATCTCAAACAAATCAACCACTAATCATATTATGGATAGCAGGGATCAGTCCGTAGACCTCTTAATATCCATATATTCATAACAAGGAACTTTAATGGATAACAGGGATCAGTCCGTAGACCTCCCAATATCCAAAATATCATTAACATAAAACACTTCTAAAGGATAGCAAAGATCAATCTGTGACCTCCTAATATCCAGAAAATTATTAGTAAATATCTAGTAGTTATTAATCCTTAAGTTAATCGGTCAACCCATCCAGTGGGTGTCTAACTAATGGGCCATCTGACCTTATTTTATGTCTATTTATTTACTAATCATCATTTTATAATATTTAAAAGAGAAAAATAGATAGTTATGAATTATATTTTGACAGCCAAAATTTGACCTAGACATTTACAAGTTCTTTTTGGTCCTACCGGACAATTAC
>CANXYI011771041.1:0-14135 GCA_948208565.1 Hura crepitans
ATATTAGACTATATCATATATATTATGTCTATGTCCACATGCAAACATCTCAGCCAACATGTTTTAGAACCAATGATATACATTTTCCATAATTTATCACACTTCCGTGCCATATATTATTGTTCTATCTCATGACTACATGCAACTACTTAGGAGCTATATATTACAAGCCATTACACCTATATGTCTCGACTATATGTATCATACACATAAGCATGCATTATTTCATGAAGTTCATTACCTAGGCATACATTCCCATGCCACACCTTCCAAGAGTAGTATACATGCCTTTTTTTCACAACACACCCTTACATTCGTTGAGCATACACATACCCATTTATTATGTCACCTTACCATGCCAAGCAATTTCCTTCTTATACATATTTAGCACTATTTTATTTGTAACATATTAACCTAATAACCTTAACAATCTCATATACCTATGCAATACTACTTGCCTTCCAAACTAAGATACCCAATTACTACTTCTCAATTATATTCATTTTATAACTAGATACATGCATTTTTCATTAAGTGACCACAAACATATGTCATTCACTATCATTCTAGCAAAAGTACACATGCACCCATATATATCCCACATCATGCATTACATGATGTTATCCCCCTCTCTCACACACATTCTTACTATATGCCTTTTAAGCTAAGGTACCAATTGGTACCTCTCGGCCCAACTTTCTAATCTTCTTAACCCATATGTTCCTCTCATATGCCTATACATTATTCATCCATTCCCATGATGTACACACACGTATACTATAAACATACACTAATAACTTTACCATATATATTAATCTAATAACCTTACCAATCTCACATATCTATGCAATACTACTGGCCTTCCAAGCCAAGATACCTATTTTGTACCTCTCGGCTATATTCATTTTATAACTAGATACATGTATTTCTTATTAAGTCACCATAAGAATATATCATGCATTATCATTTTAGCAGCAAAAGCGCGCGCGCATGCGCACACACACACACACATATATATATATATATATATATATATATCCCACATTATGCATTACATTCCATTATCCCCCCCACTCACACACATGCTTCTTATATGCCTTCTATGCCAAGGTACCAATTGGTACCTCTCAACCTAAGGTTCTAATCTTCCTAACCCATATGCCTATATATTATTCATGCATTCCTATGATGTACACACATTTAGACTACAAACATACACCAAGATGTCAAACCCAAGGTTATTTACACACCATACCTTTCGATTTTTTTTAAAACATCACCATATATATATAATTTTTTTTTATAATTATAGACATTATTCATCAACTCATTATGCCATTATCATAATATCAACCCTATTCCAATATTTCCCATACCCAATTATCAAGAACACACACTCGACTTTCACAAGGCACACTTTTAATATATTAAATTCACTTACCTTTAACAATTTGAGTGGCCTTCCACACTTCAGCCTCTCCTAATTCCTTATAAAGCTTTGCCTCTTATTGGATCCTTCACCATCCGCCACCCAACTTAGAATCCCATTAAATTTTTTTATAAGCTCACAATTAGAATTTTAAAAATTTAGTAAATCTCAAGAGAAAGAGAGTTACTAGAAACTTATATGAAAGAAAAGGGATTAACTTAGATAATGAATTTTCCTTATACCATTATAAGTACTCTCAAGCCAAGAGGGATTTCCTTCAACCTTTGTAAGAAGCTATAATAACCAATTACTTCATTACTCAATCTCTGCACATCTATAAGGATTTTCAGTGAGGTTTAGCTATAGAATTGTGAAGGAAATTGATCCCAAAATAAAGGTTCTTTGCTGGAACTAATGTGGATAGCAAAGTTGGTAAAAAAAAAAAGAAACAAAAATGGATGTGAGTGGAGGTGGGGACTAAGTGGCACTCAGATGAAGCTAGCCACCTATCTAAGGTGCTAGTAGGAGTGCCAGGGTGCCTCGGGTCACGTCACAAGGCACTCGAGCGCCCCAAAACTCAATATTTTAAAAAATTAAAGCTGAAACTTTAGGGATTTTTTTAAATATCACTCAAACATCAAAGAATTATGCAAGTTGTTCGTAAAAACCTCAATTAGGCCTAATTAGTGGCTTATAAAATTTTGTGACAAAATTCCTTCTAAAAGATGGTAAATAAAGTTCTCAAGAATCTCGATTTTTGGATAGAATTTTAGGGAATTTTAAAATTTCACCTAGACTTTCAAAAATTATTGTGTTTATTTTAAAAATCCTTAAATATCCTTATTTAGGGGCATGAAAAATTTCACAGCTAAATTCCTTACGGAGAAAAGCTACCAGAATTCTCAAAATACCGCGGTTTTGCTGAAAATTTTGAAAAATCCTTGAATGACCTTCAAAAATTAAAATTCCTTCTCTGTTGGCTTAATTACAATTTTTAACCTTCAATTTATTATATTTTCATTTTTTTCAGGCTTATCTCAAGTCATTCTTAGCCCGACTCAATCTGAGCCTACGATCTTAAATAATTTATTGGTTCTACTAAAATTTTAATTTAAGTTGTTTTCCCCCTTTTCAAGACTCTTAAAGTTTAATGGCTAGTACATCCTGCTTTATAGAGGTCACTCGGCACTCTAGGCACACTTTTTTGAGCTTTGAGGTACTATTGATGAAGTCTCGAATTATAGGCATTATAGTTCTTCCCCTCTTAAGAAATTTCATCCTCAAAATTAATTGGTGTAATTAAATATCAGTATTAAGCTTTCATTTGCTCTTTGGGTTCCTATGTAACCCTTAGGTGCCCCCCTTTCGTGTGGTTTATCTATTTAAGGGTGAAATATTGCATTGTAAATTAATTTATTTACCACTATCAAGATAGTATTCCTTTTATTTTTAGTCATAGGCAATCTTACTATAAAACCTATTATGCCCTTTTCTCCCTTCTATCTGATACTGTTATAAGTGTAACAATTCAGAGGGAATCTAATACTTGGATCTCAACTATTAACAAGTTGGACATCTAGTCAATACCCTACTACATCATCTTTTTATATTTTCCATTAATATGTGGCTTTAAGTCTAAGTATCTCCTTATATTACTTGAGTGCATAGTATAAAAAGCTTCGTATGCCTCCTTCATATCCATAATCTTAAGTCATCCTTACTAGATACATATAACCTATTATGGTAGTATAGATTTCCACCTGTACTCTATTTAAATCTAACAATCTTCCCTTTGTAGGGCTCAAACAGTAGGTTATTTTTTTTTCTCTTATGATGCTTTATCATTACACCACTTAGTAAATACTCCTTCTTATATAGCCCCCATAAGGTCTCTACTTTATCTTTCCTAGTCTTTACTTATCTAACCATTTCTAGTAACATTAGTTTCTTTCTCTTACTACTTATTCTCATTATTTGACTCCTATCAAGTCCTTTCACAATTAGGCTATCAACATGTCATGCTCAAATTTGTGTGGTGTATACAATGATAGAAAAATGTTATGCAATAAATGGTGAAATGATATTAATGCCAATATGTAATTCATGTCAAAATGCAATTCCTGAGCTCAATAATGGATTCAATCAAAGAAGGAAAACAACCCTCATCTTCACGAATTTTGATAGTTATCTCTATGACCTCAATGTGCTTATATCTCTCTTGCTATATTCACTTATGCTAATCTCACCAAATATCTTAAATGGCCCTTATTTCACTTTTTAATTATACATCACTAGTATTCTCCATTATCCTTTAAAGTACATGTCTTTTATAGCTAGGTTTCCCTTTATTAAACTTATTTATCTAAGCCCCATACTTATCTCTCTCCTAAGGCCTATAACACTCTATTCATTTAGTTCATACAGACTACTGATGTATCAATAAGCCTAGATAGCATTACTAAAACTCATAATGCCTATGTCAGATTCTGAAAGTAGTTTTATGGATGTCAGCATTTTTACTCCTTAATTGGTAGTACCCTAATCTCATATCAATTTAGGGAAATATACCAGGATCTTAAAGTTGATCGCAACAATCGTTAATTCCCAGCTAAGGGCATTTAGTTTCACAATTATAGGGTTAATTATTCTTAATATAATAATATAGGGTTTACCAAAGTGATACTCTAAATCTAACACACTCTTGTCTACCATTTCTTGTAACTGCACCTTTACTTCTTTCCATTTTTTGGGTACCATTCCATAGGGAATTATAGGTGCAAAAGAAATATCAGAACACACTTAAACTCCTAGACCAAGTTTTTCTTTAAAGAGGTAATCTTGACAACTTCTTACAAACACATCTGGGATTCCAGACACAATTAGAGTCTATTCAAAATTAGATATGAAAGTATTAGTGTTAAGAACATGTATTAGATAAGCTTCTCAACCTTTATAGATGAGTTCTCTTTCTATATCAGCTGAGATGAGATTATTCAAAAAGCTTATCTCACTCATAGCTATCATTTCCTATCCCTTTACAATCTAGAGGGTTAGATTTTTAGGGTTATAATTAACTACTATGTATCATCAATATAACTTATCTATCCCCCGAGTAACATCAAATTTAGAAAAATGTATTCCAATAAGATTAATAGAAACACTCACATATAGTTCATTAATTAACAAGGTATATACCCTTAATGTATAGCCACATTTTGGTTAATAGAATTTCTAACTTACATGTCTAACCTTACCCGTTTAGGTTTTAGTCCCCACCATATGCTAGTATAAAATTCACAAATCTATTTATGCCAAAACTAAAACATCAATTAAATACAACATACCAGTAATAGCCTTTAGAGCATCTTTTTCTTTGTGAGCCTCATTAACTCCTTGTCTGATTGAAGTATGGGCTTCTAACCCTACCTCAAACATAGTCAGGAGAGCTTGCGCCCACACCCCATTTGTGGTGCTATTATGGATGGTTGTGCATAGGCACCCTCTGCCAGTCTCTAGGGACACTCTCATCTGTAATGATCTCTAGACCTACAACTAAAACATCTCTCTTTTCTTGCTTGCCAACACCAACCCTAATTTCTCCTGGTACAAGTGTCACAACTAAGGGGTTTCTTTTTGATAGCTGCTAATGTTTGGATATTGATAGCCCTTTTTGTCTGCCTCTGATGGCAATTCCTCTTGAAATGATTTTTAGCCCCACAGAGGAAGCATTCTATTATATGGTCTATCTCCACCACCCCTAATGCCTTTTAGAATAGATGCCACAAGTTAGGGGCATGTTTCTAGTCATTGCTATTGTAACCCTCGAGATTAGTAGAGAGGGTCTATATGTTCGATGCCCTGGTTGAATTTGGGCCTCTCTTAGCCTTTTCCTAGCACTGGGTCTTAAACTAGTCTAGCCTTTTATATACTATCTCTCCTCTTGGGAGGGTTCATTTCTTTCTTGCATTTCTTCTCTAGTAACATAGGCAGCCAACATTAGAATTGTCATATGTCTCAACAACTCCACAATATGTTGTAATAGTACCAATGATATCTAACTTGGTTTTTGTAGCTTTGCCTAAGGTGGTAGGGTTTACTTACTCAACCTAATTACTACAGAAGAAACAATCACCTATTAACCTTATTGTAGTGTAGAAATTTAAGGAAATCAATTTTAAACACAAGCATTCATGTAAAAAACCTAAAAATAAGAAACATATGCTCTAATACAACTAAATGTGACACCTGCTACTGTATTCTTATAGGAATTCGATAAATGGTGCACTTCCCACTTCGTCATCCATCCTTAAATTTCCTAAGGGTTCATTCATTTAACACTTATAGAAAATTTAGTAATTAATCACATACAACCTAATTCATCTATCTAACCTTGATTCCTTATTATAAAGGGTATATTTGTTCTAGAAAATCATTAGAGAGGCCATTTACAACTTATAGAAATCTGGGCAGCATAACGGCTGCCTGGTTGACATCTAAAAAATTTCCACTTGTAAAAAAAATTCTAGTAGCCATATTTTCAATTCTATCACTTTTAGGCCTTTCTAGTCCTCTTAGTATTAGTTTGACATAGGGCCTCAAGCCCACGTTAACAAAATTAGAACAAAATTTAAATCCATCTAGATATCACACAACTTAAATATTCATAACATAAAGGCTTGTTTTTTTACGTTCTGTTTGACTTAAATTTACATACTTTAGTAGTTTCTAAGCATGCTAGACATATAACCTATAGCTTTTACATGAGTGCCTACTATTTACATTAATGCACAAATTTTAGATCTTTGTTATCTCTACTACTACATTATACGTACTACAAGGCTTAACCGTTATCTTTACTTACTTGCACACCAAAACACTAGTGTGCTGAGTACAAAACTCAGTGGTGAATTTAATATATTAAAAACATGTCTTATGCAAGCACCAAAATTCTTTAATACACTAACAACATTGGATTTAAATGTATAAAAACCAATTAAAAATACAATACTCATTTTATTTACATACATTCCATTAGCTAGGTAATTATAGTTATGCCATTGTGATATTTTCATTCAGCTTATTTCTTTTAGTTTATTCAATCAATCAATTATTCCCATGTGCATTATTTAAATTATTAAATAAGCCCAACTAGGTAGACTACACTTATAGACACTAGACTAAGAGAGAACTAAAAAAATAGGTAATGGCCCCCATATTTTAGACCCTGACTGCTATACTGACTTGATACAACCATAGGGTACAATTCATAGGAACCTTCTAAAGGGCAAAAATAATGATAACTATGCATAGGGATTAGTCTGTAGACCTCCCAAAGGTAGCTAATTATATCAAATAATTCATCCAGGTTTGCCTAGTAGACTAGTATAGTGGCCCTACTGGGGACCTTTGCCACTGCACCAGCATAGTCTAATATATAGTCAAAAGTGCTAGAAATATAGCGGTTTACCCCGTAGACTAGTCTAGTGGCTCAATTATGAACCTCGGTTGCTGCACTAGCCTAGTCTAATAAATAGACAATCTAATAGTTGCTAATCCCTAAGTTGACCGGTCAATAAATCCAATGGGTTTCTAATTAATGGGCCATCTAACTTTATTTTACATTTATTTATTTACTAATCATCATTGTATAATATTAAATAATGTTTAATAGTAAGTTATGCATTTATTTCAATAGCTAAAATTTGACCTGGATAGTTATAGGTTATTTTTTGTCCTACTAGACAGCTACGAGTCTGTTTCCTAAGCCTAATTTAAGTTCATCTTATAGACATCATTAAGTCCATTTTATTTCATTAATTTAAAGTCTAATTAGAGGCATGTCATAGACCATATTCATGTCAAGTCTCAAGTGGTCTTTATATAGGACAGTTATAGGTCAGTTACAAGAAAAATACAATGTTTTAGGATCATAGACACTGATTTCTGGGGATCTTCCTATACCCCTTTTTATGCCAAAACAATTGTTCATTGTAAGCTCAAGTTCATGTCATATCATACTTTCGCATTTGCCGCAAATTTCTTTTAAGCTTAAGTGCACGAAAGGTTTACAATATAGGCACCATTTCATGCCATTGTAGATCACTCTTTAGGCTAATTTTTCTAAGCTATGTTTAAAACATTTACAAGACATTTTCTTTTTAATTAATTAGGGCCATTATTTTTTATGCATTATTTAATCTTTATCATACCATGTTACTTACACGTGGGCATTATCATGCCCATTACATAATATACAATTAATGTCTTTCAACTATTCCATTCTCACATGTTCATATTAGACTATAACACATATATTATGTCTATGTCCACATGTAAACCTTTCTATCAAACATGTTTTATAACCAATGATATGAATTTTTCCATAAGTTATCACACCTCTTTGCCATATATTATTATTCTATCTCATGACTACATACAACTACTTAGGAGCTATACATTCAATCGATTACACCTTGTAGAAATTGGGTCTCTTGGCCTCCTAGGTTCGGTTTACCTAATGATGATGAAAAGGACAAAAATCCTAATAAAAGAGGGTTTTTTTATGTCCAGATCAAAGATCTCAAAATTTTCCATAAAAAAAGTGTGTCAAAATGGCCATTTTCCAAGAGAAAATGGCCATTTTAGGAAAAATAGGGCATTTTTGCAAAGGGAACAGCCGTTTTGGGGCCAAAATAGGTAGTTTTGGCCCAAAAAAGGTAGTTTTCGCAAAGGAAATTGCTGTTTTAGTCACCGAAATGCCCATTTTGGCCAAAACAGGCCATTTTTAAGAAGGGAATGCTTGTTTTGGGCCCAGAATGGCCAAAACAGCCGTTTTGCTCTTGAAAAGAGCTATTTTAAGTCAAAAACGGCTATTTTCATCCCAAATGCCCATTTTTAGCGTCAAAAATTGTGTATAAAAGCCAAATGGGTTTTTCCTTAGTAGGGTTAGTCATTTTAAAGAGAGTGAAAATACATCAAAAAAGGAAAAAAAACTCTTTCAACACCATTGTTTTGGATTTTTTGAAGATTCAAGCACAATTTTTGATCCGATTGAGATATTTTCTTAAGGCAAATATCCTCGGTGTGTGAACTGACCCATTTTTCTACTATTTTCATTTTTCTTTCCATTATCCATCTACTACTTTGATGTGATTATTTATTTGAGCAATATTTTTATATTTGTGTAATTGTCTATTTTTATTTTATTTTTGTCCATCCTTCTATTTTTGCTTTGCATCCAAAAATATTATTTCTATCATTTTTACTGATTTCATCTTTCTTTTTGCTTTATCCATCTACTAGTTAGATGTGATAATTTATTTGTGCAATATATTTTTTATATTTGCGACTACCTATTTTTTTTTTATTTCTATTTATCTGTCTATTTTTGCTTTGCATCTAAATATATTATTTCTATCATTTTTGCTATTTTCATTTTTCTTTTTACTTTATTCATCTACCAATTAGATGTGATAATTTATTTGTGCAATATTTTTATATTTTTTTGACTACTTATTTTTATTTTATTTCTGTCTGACTGTACATTTTTGCTTTGCATACTAATATATTATTTTTGTTGTTGTGATGCAAGTTATTTGATTATTTGGGATCTAATTGTTATATTTTTTGCCACCTCATTAAATCTCGATGAAGTAATTTTTTAACAACTGATTATTTTTTGTTGTCTATTTTATTTTGTGCTTTGTGTGTTTTTCTGCTGATTTCCATTATTATTGCTTATATTGGTTAGATTGTATTTTAGGTGTCCTAAAATGTAATTTTGTTTTATTATTTATTCAATTAGGATGTATTTTAGATAATTGCCATGTATTATATTTTTATTGTCGACTTATTTCCCTATATATTCTATGAATGTCATAATAATTAGAAAAATGATTTTTTCATGCGATTGGAAAAATAACCAAAATATTTTTATTGACTTAATTGGTGTTTTATTAATAAAATGGTTTTTGATTTTTCTTAATAAAAGTCACAATAAAGAAAAATTATTTTCTAGAAATTGACATGTGAGAATCAAAGTTTTGAAATTAAATTTATCACCCGATTTTATGTATGATACTTCCAATATCAATCCTAAAATATTCCACGAATGCCGAATTAGGTAGAAAAATGATTTTACATGTTAAAAGGAAATAATAATCAAAATCATATTTCTATCTAATAAATTGGTGTTTTTCTAATAAAATAAATTCTGATTCCTTCTTAATAAAACCTACAACAATAAATATCCGTTTTCTAGAATCAACATGCGAGAACCAAAGTTCCCAAACTAATATTCCAAATAAAAGCCACCATAATAAAGTTCATTTTTCCAAATTAGCATATGAGAACCAAAGTTCTCAAACTAATCATTCGATTTTAATAAAAGTCACTACAATAAATTCCATTTTCCAAAATTGGCATGCGAGAACAAAAGTTCTCAAGACAATCAACTCTTCGATTTCTTGTATGACATTTCAATTTTGAACACCTGTTTATTTTCCTATAAATATATTTTAAATTCTCATATGTGAATACGTGATTTAATTGTAAAATGTCGCTTGAGAAAAGGAATAATATTATAAATTTAAATCAAATTTTCATATTAATTTGGGATATAAATAAGAGTAGGTTCAAAACTGCTCTAGTTTTGGTCTTACAAGGTATTTCTCGACTTGGGTTTGGTGGCAACTCCAACCTTGTGGTGCCTAACTTGCTCCTCCTAGGCTAATAGAATAAGAGTGGCCTTAGATTCCTCTAGCTTCCTTCTCATCTTATGAGACTCAAAGAGTTAGGCTTAGGTCAAGTCTTCGCCTATTTTAGTTTCATCAGGCTAAGGAAAACATAAGGGATGCGAATAGTAGTGACTCAACTAGGGACACTATGAGACCGTGCTCCGAAAGTACCTCAAATTAATATAGAACTTCGTATTTTGAATTTATGACATTATTCTTTTTTGAAATTACATTACATGCTAGAGCCTTAGAATAAGTTAGGCGTCCTTTTTATACCTTGATGTCATTTTGAAGCATGAACTCAATTTCACTCAAATTGGAAGATTGTTAGAGGTGGCATCAAATCTAAGCCTCATGCCTATAAGGTGTATGAAATGGTGAACCAATCAGTCATATGCTTATGACAAGATAGACCCATTATGGAGGGACCATACTTGGATGACCATAACTTACGCGACTTAACCATGAGCCCATGTAATGAGTAATAGCAATTTTCCCTAGGTACCCCAGTTAATGATTTATTGTATGCTATGTGGGTCAATATACATGAAATTTGACTTAGTTATCTCAAAATGCTATCAAACCCATTAGGCCTTTTCTAATTGGAATGGGCTAGACCCTGCATTTTGACTTGATTGAATATATCTGATATATACGAGCCAAATATTTTGCATGCACTCTTTTATATGAGAGAAATAATGTTTGGCTACCTATCTTGTATTATTCAAACTTGTTGGGGTCCCTGACGTCCCATAGGTAAGCCCTCCTAGGAAAAAGCACAAGACCTCATGTGTGGGAAGTGATAAGGTTAGAAGGCTCTTACTTGTGATTGTTGTTGTACACATCGCCATACATCAGCATTTCATGCATTCATGTGCATTCTCACTCTATCAATTCTAACCCTTTGTCTTGCAGCCATTATAGATCCTTAAGCCACTTGGGTATGAGGGATAGATAAAAGAATAACTAGATAAGAATTCACCTGTACCACTCACAATCTGACAAACAAGGTAGGGCAAGATGAAAGCAGTTCTTCTGCTCTGAATTTTGAAACTAGGATGGACTAAAAATTTAAAGAGTTTGAGAAAAGGATGATAGATATGATTTCAAAGGCAATTGTTGAGGTCATTCCCACTACTGAGTCACTACCACATGTTAAAAACATAATAGCGACACCTGCTAGAAAGATTACTGGTACCTCTAAGGGAATTGGCATAAGGAAACAAGCTACAGGGAGTTAGGGGAAAAGATAAAAAGGTTGAATACTTTAATCTAAAGTATGACTTTTGTGAAGACTTAATTGGAGCTCGAAACTTTGAGGATGCTGCCATGAAGAAGTTAGAGAGAAAATGGAGGCAATGGCCAAACTCATCTTTATGGGTAAAGGAATAGATTCTAAGGAGCTCACCTTAGAATTTGAGGAGATCTTACCTTCCAAATTCAAGATGCCTGAATTGCCTAAGTTTAATGGGACCTAGGATCAAAGAGCTCATATTAAGTAATATGCCACAGTTATGAGAGGCATTGAGCTTAGCATGAAATAGAAGGTGGCTTATTTTAGCCTAACATTACAAGGGAGAGCGATTGATTGGTATCATGGGTTGAAAAAGAAAGTGAAAGAGGACTGAAGCAAGATCACAAAAATTTGTATTAACCAATATGACTGTAGCACTCATATAGAGGTTACCTGAAAGACCTCAAGTTACTTAGGCAAAAATCTAATGAGACCTTCGTAGAGTACTTGTCAAGATAGAGGTCTAGAGTTTTGGAATTGAGGAAGAAGCTAAAAATGTTAAACTAGATCTACATGTTCATCAAGAATGCTAACCCATACTTGAAAGATGGCTTGGAAGACAAGGGGTTAAAAGATTAGGAATCATTGAAAGATATAGCTATAGACCTAGAAGAGAAGCACAATGAGCAGAAAAAAAGCTCAAAAGGGTTTGGCAATCGAAGGAATCAAGGTACTAAGAATATGAATGGAACTAATTTTGGTCGGAGTCTTGAGGTATTTGCTATAGCAAGGCACTATCTTGGTGTCTAAAGTGGTTTCAAAAAGAAGGAAAACTCTAACCTCATCCTTTTAGACCTTTCAAAAAGGCCAGCCTTATCATAGGTCAGATTTGTACTATTAGTATCATCAGCATATAGGCCATGACACAAATAAATGCTATACTTTAAGGGATAAGATTTAAGACTTGATCGATTCAAGATAGATACTAGAATTCGAAATAGAGACAAAAAGGTCTGGGTGCTTATTCAAAGGTTCCTCCTTTAGTCAATATGGTCAATTTAAGTTTGCCAGAATGGTATGTGCTCTGAGACTTGTACGGGAATGATTATCTAGCAGTGAAAAAAATGGTAGAAGTGAGTTAGGGTTCAGTATGCATGATAGATATATGGGCTAAAGACAATAGAAGTGAGTCAAAATAATAGGTTCAGGATTTATGGGTTGATTCAGATCTAGAGTAGAAGTTAAGTGAAGAAGGAGAAACCAAAGCAGTCGTGTGGTGCCTAAAGTAGAGAGGGAGCCAATTCCCCTAATTATGGAAACTAAAGAGGATATTGTGATAAAATAACTAAAGAAGACTCCTGTATAGATTTAGATTTGGATCTGTTGTGTCAATCCTCCTCTCATTGATAGAAAGTGATTGAAACTTTATTTGCTACAACAGTCTCAACAACCATACCACCATCTAAACTAGTGGCAAGGGTAAAAGGGGAGGAGAAAACAATGGTCAGCTTGTCTGACATAGATTTGCCACCTAAAGGGCATCACCACAACTATCTTTTATACATCAAAGCGAAAGTCAATAGCAAGCACACGATACATGTAATGGTTGATGATGGGTCATCAATTAATATATGCCTATTAAAAGCGGTTGCTATATATGGGATTGAAGATTCAATGATTTCTCAGTCCAAGCTTACCATCACAGCCTATGACAACACGAAGAGACAAACATATGGGACTTTTAAGGTTAAGGTTAAGATAAGGGTGATTATAGATGATGTGGAATTTACAGTGCTCAATATTCCTGTGAATTTTTCTCTACTTTTAGGAAGGCCATGGTTCCATAAACTGGGAGGAGTTTCGTTAACATTGCATTAGATGATAAAGGCTGTGAGGGAGAATTAAGTTTTGATGCTTGAAATAGCCAACCAACCTTCTAATGGTTTTCCACATTGCTAGGATCTTTTTGAAAAAAAGGGGAAAATCCTAAGGTGTTAAATATGCTGAAAAAGATGAACTATCTACCCAAAGTTAGATTAGGACATGTTTCATAAGGTCCAATCTTAGCCATTCAACCTCGAGGACAGAAAGACTAGAACGGATTAGGATACATCACAAAGCTATTGAAATCAAGGAAGACAAGAAAAGGCATCCCTCTACTAGAAGAAAGTTTTATTCAGGCTAAAAGGAATGTTAATTACTATAGAGAGTCTAAGCTAGCTATAATTAAGGGACAAGTTATGCCAGGGTATGAAATTTTAAGTGATGTGTTTGATTGGGCTGCGAATGAAGTAAAAGTTGTTTAAGATTTTTGGGATGAGGAAATCATGACTAACTTGACTGAGCTGGAAATCAGATTAGAGGAAAAGATTCTAACTGATGCTGTGCTCTAGGATAATGGAAAGAGGAAGATGGAAGAAGAAGACCCTCCTGAAAGTACTTTTGAGAATTTATATGTACCTAAAATTTTTAATTACAATGTTCCTATTTCTTTTGTTAATAATATGAAAAATTTTGCTTATTTTTGTGATGTCTCATCTAACTACATCATGCATAATGATAATCATGACATGCATAATGTAACGTCCGCCAGTCAACGTCTTATGAACAGTGCTTTCGGGACCCGATTGATGTTCCCCGTGGTGCGAGTCATCATTTCGAGTCCGGTGACTGGTATATTGTTCATAAAACTTTGATGGCCCTGAAAATGGTCAAAATGAATGAATTAAAATTTTTA
>CANXYI011771090.1:0-12103 GCA_948208565.1 Hura crepitans
CTAGGTTGCTAAGGCTTCTATGTTTGGATTGCCTAATGATGAAGAAAGTTTTGAGTAATGTGGATGTTAATGTCTAGTCCAAAGATCTCAAAGTTTTCTTTAAAAAGTAAATATAAAAGGTTTTTGCCCGCCCTAAAAAAATCTCATGGTACAACATGAAATGCAAGGAAAACAAGCGTTTGTGGTGGATAGAGCCCTTCATAAAATGGATTATTTGAAAAAAAAAAGATAAAGTTTTAAAAGTTAAGAAATTTGCTTTTGTTCTTACACATTTTTGTCTTTTAGGCAAAATGACATCATTTTTCTCTAAAACGGTTGTTTCATGACTTGCTGAAGTGGCTGTTTTAGCCTTAAAATGGTCGTTTCATTCTTGTCTGAAATAACCCTTTTGCCTCAACACAATGGCATCATTTCTCCAAAAGAAGGCAGAATCCATGCACGTAACCCCCATGGGTGAAATGCACATTGATCCTTAAAATGGCTGTTTTTGTTCAAAATGGCCATTTTACACATCAAAATGATTGTTTCACTCTCTAAAATGGCCATTTTGCATGCCTCAAGATTTCTGTATAAAATAAGAAAATCCATACGGATTTTCTCTCTCCTAGCTTTTTTTGGGCTCTCGAGAAAAACTCTAAAAAAAGGTGAAAATTATTCTCTAAATACCATTTATAGCATTTTAGAAGATTTTTCCCAATAGGTTTCATCTTTTTGAGATCTTTTCTTCCTGACGGCAATTATACACAGTGAGCCATTCGGTTCTTCTTTTTCTTCTCATTCTTTTTTCAATTTCTCTTTTATCCACCTACTAGTTAGGTTTAGTAACTTATCAGATCTATAGATCTATGTATTATTATTAGTATTGTTGTGATATTTTTATGGATATTTGCCTTTTTCATTTCATGAATCATTTTTCTATCTAGTTGTTTATTTCTAATTCTAATATTCTGATCTTGTTTGATACAAGTTATTTGATGTGTTGTGGTTGATTTAATCTTCCTACTTGCTCTTTTTATCAAACATTGCTATATTGTATTTTAGGTGATTTTCCTATTATTTTATTTTATTTTAGTTTTTAGTTGGAATGTATTTTAGGTGGTTTCCATATAATTTATTTTTCAGTCTGCTTATTTCCCTATATATTCTATGTATGTTGTAATAGGTAGGAAAATGTTTTTTGCAAGCCATAAAAAAATAATTAAGTTATTTATATCAAATTAATTAGCATTTTACTAATAAAATGGGTTTTGATTTTTTTTAATAAAAGTCACAAATAATAAAAATCCATTTTCTAAAAATAAGTATGTGAGAACCAAAGTTCTAAAAATAATCTACCACCCAGTTTTATGTATAATGAAGTTCCGTTTTCTAAAAGTAAGCGTGCGAGAACCAAAGCTCTCAAAATAATTAATTTAGTCACTAAACCATTTTATAACTTATGAAATCAATGTTTTCCTAATAAATATGGATTTTGATTTATCCACAACCAAATTTATAAATAACAAAAATTTGATTTCTAAAAATAAGCATGTGAGAACCAAAGTTCTCAAAATAATCAATTGCCTGGTTTCATGTATGAAATTATTTAAAGCATTTTATTTATTTCTATAAATATGTTCTTATTGTTCCATTATGTGAATATGTGATTTATTTTGACACCTAAAACTCATTTAAAGAAAATGGATAATATTATAAATTTAAATTGAAATTTTGTATTAACTCGAGGTATAAATAAGAGTAGGATTCTGAACCACTTCGGTTTTGGCCCTATATGGTATTTCCCAATATTAGTTGTTGGTGACTCTAATCTTGTGGTGCCCAACTCACTCTTTCTAAGCTAATAAAGTAGGAACAATTTAAAATTCCTTGAATTAGCTTCTTACCTTTCAAGAATTAAGGAGTGAGGTTTAAGTCGAGTCCTCAGTTGTTTCGATTTGACCAGCCCATGAGAGAAAATGAAGGCATTGATGTGAACAGTGGCAACTCCACTAGAAATACAATGAGACCATCCTTTAAAATTACCTCAAATTAATATGGAACTTTATATTTTGAATTTATAATATTATCTCTTTTTGAAACTGCATCACATGCTAGAGCCTTAGAATAAGTTAGGCATCCCTTTTTGAACTTGATGTCATTTTAAAGCTTGAAGCTATTTTCACTCAATTGGAAATATTATTAGGAATGACAACAAATCCAAGCCTAGTGCCTATAAGGTATATGGAATGGTGAACCAATTGGTTATATACTCATGAAGAGATAGACCTGTTATAGAGGAACCATGCTTAGATGCCATAATTTGCATGACCTAACTATAAGCCTATGTAATAACCAATAGCAACTTCCCCTAGGTACCCCAGTTAATGATGCATTATGTGCTATATGGGCCAATATACATAAAATATGGCTTAATCATCTAGAAATGTTTTCGAACCCATTTGGCCTTTTCTAAGTAAAATAGGTTAGACACATATGGGCCAAATATCTTACATGTTCTCTTTTTGAGAGAAATAATGTTCGCCAATTCATTATTCATTATTCAAACCTTGTGGGCCCCCCGATGTCCCATAGGTAAGCCTTTTTAGGAAATAGCATATTGACCTCATGTGTAAGAAGTGATAAGGTTGGAAGGCTCTTACTTTTGTTTATTCTTGTACACATTAACATGACCTACATTCCATGCATTCACATGTATCTCATTTAACATTTCTAACCCTTTATCTTATAGCCATCATAGATCCTTGGGTTACGTAGGTACATGGGTTAGATGAAAGGATAAATTGATAGAAAGTCATTTGTACCACTCATAATCAAGCAAACATGACAAAGGATGGTAGTTCCTTAGCTCCGGCTTCAAAGCTAGGATAGACCAAAAATTCAAAGAGTTTGAAAGGAAAATGATGTCCATAATCTAAAGGGCAATTGCTAGGGTTGCTCCTATTTTTGGTACACCACCATCTATCGAAGTGATTATAGCCACACCTATCGAAAAGATTGCTGCTATTTCTAGGGGAATTAGCACTAAGAAAGAAGCAATAGGTTTAAGTGAAAAGATCAAGAAAGCTGAATATATCAATCCAAAGTTTGATTTTCTAGAGGTTTATGGGGATGAATCTAGGAAGAGAGTTGCACCCTAGAGGGTTGAGGGTACCACTATGAAGAAGTTGGAAGAGAAGATAGAAGTAGTGGCTAGACTTATTACCATTGGCAAAGGGATAGATCCTGATGAACTTACTTTAAAATCTAAAGAAGTTTTACTTGCCAAGTTTAAAATGATCGAGTAGCCTAAGTTTGATGGGACAATTAGTCTAAAAGCCCATATTAAGTAGTATGCTACTATCATGAGAGGCACATAACTTAACAAAAAGTAGAAA
The DNA here is from genome assembly GCA_948208565.1 of Hura crepitans. Classification (NCBI taxonomy): domain Eukaryota; kingdom Viridiplantae; phylum Streptophyta; class Magnoliopsida; order Malpighiales; family Euphorbiaceae; genus Hura; species Hura crepitans. Next base: position 3,375 of record CANXYI011771090.1, read on the forward strand.
GTGGCTTATTTCAGGTTGACATTGTAGGGTTGAGCAATTGACAAGTACCATAAACTAGAAAAGAAAGTAAAAGAAGACTAGGGTAAGGCCACTAAAGCATTTATCAATCAGTATGATAGCAGCGCTCATATAGAGGTCACAATGAAAGACCTTGAGTTGCTTAAGCAGAAGCCCAATGAGACCTTCATAGAATACTTGACAAGATGGAGGTCTGAAGTTTTAGATATGAGAAAAAGGCTAAAAATGGTAGATAAGATCTATATGTTCATTAAGAATTCTATGCCATACTTAAATGATGGTTTAAAAGTGAAAGGGTTCAAAGACTGTGAATCACTTAAGGATATAAAAATAGATTTGGAAGAAGAACATACTAAACCAAAAAAAGGAGCTTAGGAGGGTAGAGGAATATTTGAGTAGTAGAAGGACATCTAGAATGGGTTTTAGTGGAACTAGTAAGACTATAAAGGTATCTACTGTGACTAGGCATTACTACAATTTAGGCAAACCACTATCTTGGTGCTTAAAATGGTTCTAGAAAGAAGGGAAAATTGAACCTCTACCTTAAAAACCTCCTAGACATAAAGGGTAATCATATCATAGATCGAAATTATATTGTCTGTATCATCAACACACAAGCAATGATACGGATAATTACTTAACTCTGAGGGATAAAATCAAAGATTTGATTGATTTAAGGTAGATACTTGATCTAGAAAAAGGATAAAAGGGTTAGGGTGCTTATTCTAGCATTCCTCCACTTGTTAACGTAGTCAATTTAGGATTGCTAGAATGGTATATACTATGGGATTTGTATGGAAATGACTACCTAGCAGTGGAAAAAAGGTAGAATTAATTCAAAGCTTAGTTTATCTAGTAGATATATGGGCTACAAGTAGTGAAAGTGAGGCGGAAGAATAAGATCAAGCCTTATAGGTTGTTTCATATTTAGAGCACAAAGTATGTGAAGAAGGAAAGACTAATGCAGTAACTCAAAGCAGTCAGGTAGTGCCATAGATAGAAAAAAGCTTATTCCTCTGGTTATAGAAAAAGAAGAAGATATAGTGATAAAATAGCTAAAGAAGACCCCCACACAGATTTCAATTTGGGATCTGTTGTCCTAATCCCCCTCTCATCGACAAAAGGTGGTTGAGATCTTATGTGCTTCAATAGTTTCAACTACCATATCACTATCTGAGTTTGTGGTAATGGTAAAGAGGGAAGAAAAGATAGTGTTTAACTTCTCTAATGTAGATCTTTTACTAGAAGGGCATCAACATAACTACCCTCTATATATAAAGGTTGAAGTCAATGGTAAGCACACAGCATGTGTAATGGTTAATGATCAGTCATCAATTAATATGTGCCCACTCAAAGTAGTAGCTTTGTATGAGATTAAAGATTAATGATCTATCAATCCAAGTTTACCATTATAGCCTATGACAATAAGAAAAGACAAGTGTATGGGACTTTCAAAGCAAGGTTAAAATAGGGTGATTATAGATGATGTCAGGTTCATAGTGCTTGATATGCTTGCAAATGTCTCCTTGCTCTTAGAAAGGCCATGGTTCTATAAGTTAGAAGGAGTTCCATCAACATTACATCAAATGATAAAGATCCCCAATGATGGTAAGATTATAACTTTACGGGCTATGAGAGAGAATTAGGCTTTAATGCCTGAGATAGCCAACTAGCATTTCAATGGATTCCATGTAGCTAGGATTTTCTCAGAAGAGGGAGAGGATGATCCTAAGGTGATAAATATACCGAAAAAGATGAACTATTTACTTGGTGCTAGTTTGGGACATAACTCAGATGGTTTGATCTCAAAAGTTCAATTAAAGGGATAGAAGTATCAAAAGAGGTTAAGATAAATAGTAGAAACTTCAGAACTAAAAAAGACTAGTAAGGTTATCCCACCTTTAGAAGAGAGTTTTATTTGCACTAAAGGGAATGTCAACTATTGTAGAGAGTGAAAGCCAGTTGTGATAAAGGAGAAGATTGTGCTTAGGTTTGAAATTTTTAGCGATGTGTTTGATTGGGCTATAAATGAAGTAAAAGCCACTTTGGATTTTTAGGATTAAGAGGTTATGACCAATCTAGTTGATATGGAAATTGGGCCCAAAAAAGATATTCTAAATACTGCTATGCTCTAAGACAAAGGAAAGATGAAGAAGATAAAAGAGGATGATCTTCTATAAAGCTTTCTAATATGTACCTAAACTATTTAATGATGATGTTTCTCTTTCTTTTGTTAATAAGATAAATGATTTTACTTATTTTTATGATGTCTCATCTAATTGCATCATGCATAATGATAATCATAACTCACATGACATGTTTGACATTAATTCAATCAATACTACCACGTTTAATCTCGATACTAACAACAATCTGAGAGAAATCTTGATTATATCTAATATAACTCCTGAAGAGAGGATAAATTTTGAGAGGATATTAAAAAAATATGAAAAAGCCTTCATCTAGACCTATGAAGACATGCTCGGGGTGGATTGAGAAGAAGCTGAGCATGCTATTTACACATATGCATAAGCAAAATTGGTAAAGCAGCAGTTAAGAAGGATAAGACCAAAATGGGCAAAAAAGATAAAAGAAGAAGTGCAAAAGTAGATAGAAGCCAAGTTCTTATAAGAAGTATAGTATCTAACCTGGCTAGCCAATGTAGTGCCTATCACTATGAAGGATGGTAGGGTTAGGATGTGTATAGACTATAGGGAACTAAATAAGGCCTGCCCAAAAAATGACTTTCTGTTACCACACGTAGATGTTCTAGTTGATACCATAGCAATGTGCAAAATGTACAATTTTATTGATAGGTGTGCTAGTTACTATCAGCTTCTAAAAAAGATAGTGCACAAGATAAAAAATGCCTTCATCACAGAGTGGGGAACCTTCCATTACAAGGTAATGCCTTTTGAGTTAAAAAATGCTAGAGCTACTTACCAGATAATAGCCATAAGGATTTTGGATGACTTGATTCACAAAGAACTAAAAGTATACATGGATGATATGATCATTAAATCTACTATCGGAGAGGGGCATTTCAAAGTATTAGAAAAGTTCTTTAAATGGATTAATGAGTACAACCTGCATTTGAATCCAAAGAAGTGTGTCTTTAGTGTAACATCAGGAAAACTCTTAGCATATATAATGAGTCAAAGAGGGATCAAAGTGGACCCTAAAAATGTCAAAGCTATTAGAGAAATGCCAGTTCTAATGAAACAAAAAGAAATAAGGGGATTTCTAGGAAGAAAATAGTACATTGGCAGATTTATATTCAAGCTTACCACTATATGCAAGCCTATTTTCAAACTTCATAGAAAGAACCAACCAATTAAATTGAAGGATGATTGCTAAAATGCTTTTGTCATAATCAGGTCATATTTGTTAAATCCATCAATCTTATAGCCATAAAGGCAGAGGAAGCCACTAATTCTCTACCTATCCATTAAAGAAAGTTTAATAGGGGCTATGGTAGCGTAAGAGGATTAATTTGGAGTTAAGTTTGTGATTTATTACTTGAGTAAGAAGTTTCTGCCTTATGAAGCCAAGTATATAGAAGTGGAAAAGATTTATTTAGTAATAGTGTGGGCTTAAAAAAATTGAGGCACTATTTCTAATCATATGCAGTGTAGGCAGTATCCAAGCACAACCCTTTGGTCTCTTGTTGCAAAATTAATATTCATTTGGTCATTTTATGGGTAGGTTACTATTCATTTTATTATTTTTCAATATTGTGCCTTCCATAGCATCAAACATGCCACTCCAAAATTCATCCTTTTTGCCTCATTTCTTGACATAACCTTTCATGAAACATATCTCATAATCATGTAGCCAATGGCACACATATAGACATTGTATTCCTAGTGATCATTTAATGTACACATTACATATTGTTTTAGGTCATTATTTTTGAAATTAATATAACATATATCTTAATAGTGTCATCCACCTTTCAAGCAATATTTGTACACATTATTTGCATGCTAATGCCATGCCTAACATGTCATGTCCATACACACACATGCCATGCCATCCATAGACACCATTTGGCCACATGTCATGCACACATATACATATAGCTTCCTCTCCCTAATATCATGCACCCCATGTTATTTTGACACAATTACCATAGTCATGTCATCAATTTACATCAAAGCCATGCATAACACCATGAATTTGCATTCCCATACGCAAGCCAAATCATTCCAAAACACATGACATACATAAATTAACTCTATTCCACATACTTAAGGTGTGAAAACACCCTTTTTCCTATCTCTTTGGGCCTAACTTGATGTTCTCCTTCAATGTTTTCTTTTTGCCCTAAACATACACAAATTTTGCTTAGAAAAATTCCTATAAAATCCTACATAACTCTAAATGAAAATCTAAAACCATGGAACTTCTTAAAACACTATGAACTACCTAAAACAAAAATAAAAATGGAATAAAATTACTTACACTAAAAAATATCATTATTCACCAAGGCTAAATATCTCTCTCTACAAGCCAATTTCTTTAATTTTCTCACTTGTATTAGACCTTAAAGATCATAGAGTGTCTAATTCATGCCTTTGTTTATGATTTTTGGTGATGGGAGGAGAGAGAAAAAGAAGAAAAAAGATTGGTGAGGAGAGACAAAAGTAGCGTCTGATTTCTTGAAGAATTTGGGGAGAGGAAGACGATGGTTGACACATGTGACCCCCTACATGTGTGGGCCCTTATATAGGAGTAGGTGGATGGCTTAAATCATGACATGTGGTAATCTAACAATTCATTTTCTGTTGATTTCATTTTAAACTTCAAAAATTCATAGAAATTTCTATTGTCCTCCAAAATATTAATTTTAGATTTAAAATTTCTCGATTAGTGTCATTAAGGCTTACGTAAAATTTCAAGTGAAAATTCCACTATTGACTTTTAGGCACTATTCACCCACTAGAATAAAATATTAAAAAATGCCAAACGACCTTAGAAAATTAAAATTCATTCTCTATCATATTAATTGGAATTTTTAAGGTTCAGGTATGGTATTTTTGGGTCCGTCCGGGCACCTCTCGAAGCTGTCTTAGCATAACCTCATTTTATCTCCCCATTCACTGGTTCTTGACCCAAATTACTTGTTAGTTCTGCTAAATTTTTAAATTCCTTCATTTTGCACATTTTTACGCCTGTTAAAGTTTTTATGACTAGTATGCCCCTTTCTGGCCTCATGAAGGTGCCTCAACCTACAAGGAATAGTATTTATGCCAATAAGGTATTATTTATAGAACTTAGGCTTATGGGCATTGCAAACCACCTCATCCCTAGTAAAATACAATAAATCAATAAGGACGACTCCGTTGGGGATTAAGAATTGAATCTGGAAGTACCTAAATAATATACCTTATAATATTCTAATTTTGTCAGCCCCATGCATTTCATCTTATATTCTTTGTGTTCCTTTATGCCTTTGATGGTTTATAAACCATGACCTTATTTGTTATTCAAGAATAGGGAATTAATAGTATATCCATCACTCAAAAGCCTCTTGCCTTTAGGTACATGAAATGGTGAATGAATTGATGACTATTATCCTTGATTGGAAAGACCCATTAAGAGGGATCCTCACTTATGGGAACTATAAAGCCTTCTCAAACTAGACCATGAGCCCATATAGTTATGCTTAGCAACTTCCCCTAGGTTGTATAACCCTAAGAGTTTTGTGATTGCTTTATGATTGTTATATGGGACTATTACATTTAACTGTATTTGAAATGAGGCTAAGCCTATCGTGTCTTTTATTCATAATTGGCCCAGCTTAATTTCACCTTAAATAAGATTTAAATGTTATATGCCATTATTCTTACATGCATTTTTAATTTGAGAGGTATTTAGGCCTAATTAAACCAATAATTTAACCTATGCATCCCCTAGTGATGCTTAAGTAAGCCTGTCTAGGAAGAATTGCTAAGACCACATGTGTGGTAGTAGTAATGTTAGAAAGTTTATTGCTTTTGTTTGCCCTTATACATCTTAACATGTATCATTTTTTGTGTTTATATACACATGTATAACATTGTAATCTACCTACTCTATGACATAAACTTCTTGCTTTCATTAAAAGTCATACTTTGTAAATATACATTGTTGAATACATATTCTTACATAAGCTTTTCTTATTCTATGCATCCATGTAACAATCTAGTAAACATGCATTAGTATACCTTGCACTAACATATGGCACACTAACCATGCATCAAAGGTTGCCATCTTGTAAAAATTCATGCATCTTGTGATCTAATACATGTATTAACTATCAATACTATGCATTCACATATATGCATGCATCATATTTATTCCCAAGATATCATTTATGCATAATTCATGCCACAAAGATCATGTGTCATCTTAGACAATTCATTTATCATGACTAACCATTTGTTTTGTAGCCATCATTTATCCATCTTTAACCTACCAAGGAAGAGGAATCATGTCTAGAGATGAAGTTATAAAAAAAGCCATGCTAAATGAGATCGACCAAGATATAGAGAAAAGGATAACGATAGCCATGACCAATTCATAGTCAAGTTTGTGTGCCTAATGAGATAGAAGCTAACTTTCTACTTCTGATAATGGTAAGAAAGAAAAGATTGATAACCAAGTTTTCAATGAAGAAATATCACCTATTAAGCCTAGTTATAATAAGATTCCACTACCTAAAGGTGATGAGGTCTTATGAAAGATCTGAATGAAAAAAATGAGAAGCCATGAGTCATTTAGTGATAGAGGGCAAAGAGATCAACTTAGAAGACATCATTTTAAAGCCTGATTATGCCATGGCCCACAAATTTAAAATGCCAAATTTGAGCAAGTTTGATGGCACTTTTGACCTAAAGACTCATTTAAAGCAGTATGTAGTAGTTATGAGGTTGACCCATCTATTAGAAGTATAAATGGTAGGATTGCTTAGTTTGTCTCTAATTGGGTAGGCCTAGGATTGGCATTATAGCTTGGAAAAGAAGGTCAAATTGAACTGGTAATATTTAGCCTATGAAGTCAACAAGCAGTACAAAAATAACAGAACTGTTGATGTGATTTTTAAGGACTTTGGATTGGTACACCAAAAACCCAATGAATCCTTCTTTATTTACTTAGAATGATAGAGGGTTAAGGTACTTAAAATGAGAAATAAACCCGATGATATCGACTAGATCAAGATGTTCATCAAGAATGCTAATAGCTACATGAAAAATAAAAAAAAAACTGAAAGCAAAATATATCAATAAATAGAAATGACCATGAATTAGAATAATGAGAAAGCTAATAGAATTCCTTGATACATTTATTCCTAATAGATTCACTGCAAGGCACATAAATAAATTAGTAATTGCTAATAAATAAAAATAAAACTTAGAAGGACAGTAAATAATATACCTTAGAAAATTTCTTTCGATAGCCTGTCTCTGAATCCATCACCTTTACCATCATTCTGTAAAACCCATCATCTTAGATTTTTCTATGATGAATTACACATAGGTAGCCTAGTTAGAGTTATTCTCATTAAACAACAGTAGCCTCTAGCCAGGACTATGCAATCAATACATCTTCACTGAAGCTTTAGCTTTATTCTCCTATCTTTCCACTTTCCTTTATCCTTTTTTTTAGAGCTCCATTTCTCTGTCATTTTCACTATAATTATTGGCATCTATATTCCTTCGATTGTAGCCATTCATTGGATTACATATTTTTATTTCTTCTAAAAGGAAATAATACAGGGTACATTTAAGGTAGAAGCAACTATAGTAACCGATAAAATTACCCATCTAAGTAAAATTTTGGTCCTTGAGGATAGGGAAAAAGGAAATCAATGAGCAATCCATAATAGGGCAACTACAATCAAGGACAGCGGGGAGCCTTAAAATGGGAAGTTAGGCATAACAAGCCTGATTAGGGGGGTGAGCCATCCACTAATGAGGTGTATCAAGTAGATTTTTTTTACTGCAAAGAAAAAAAACAAAAAAGGAATTGGGCTATTAAGAAAAGATTAACATCTCATTGGTAGCCTAAAGCTCAACCATTTTGCTCACAAAATAACATAAATAATAGTTTAAGACTAGTAAGAGTATAAATCAAAAATAAAATAAGAAAAATCTACTCACCAGAATTAAAATCATGTTACCTCTATTGAATAAGGGACGTTGGTGTGAATGATGGCCTTTAAGAGGATGTGCACCATTAGCGAGTCTATTGTAGCCACCGTTGCTTACTATTTTGATAAGAAGGCTAGTGATCCAAATGGACGGGATGCTCCAAATTTTTTAGTTCGGTGTTGACATTCTTGATGGTCCTCTAAATACAATCTAGGATAGTATTTTTGAGACAAAGGCCACTGTAGGAAATATTCACTTAGGAGATGATGGTTAGGGGGTTTCCTCAAAGGAGATGATAGAAGAAGCAAAGAAAATAGGAGAGAGGAAATAGAGAGATGGAAAAGGTGTCGGTAGGAGAAGAAAAATGGTAAAGAGCAGTTTTATAGGTGGTTATTTACCCCCCATACCCTTAGGGTTAGCTCCCACCTAAGGATTACAAAAAGGGTATTTAAGTCATAGAAATTAATTAAGTAAAATTGTTTTACTAGTTAAATTTTTTTTATCAAGTTATGCATAATGACTTAATTCCAATTATTTATCTAGTTCAAAAATAATGAAAAAGGATAAATTAATGAA
>CANXYI011771240.1:0-12420 GCA_948208565.1 Hura crepitans
CCAATATCATAAATAAAACAAATGAGTAGCAGTGATTATCCCACATGGACCTCCTAATACCCGAGTGTGCAAGGTTTTATCTCAAAACTTCGATGGTTGCACCTACTATCTCCATCATACAACAGTGGCCTTAGTAGGACCAATATGCCTAGTAACGGCTAATTCCTTAGTTGACCAGTCAACCCATCTAGTGGGTGTCTAACTAATAGGCCAAAATATTTCTTATCATTCAATTATACAATTAAAAGTCCCTTTTTAATCACAATCTTAATACTAGTGTTCCATATACCCAACATGAGTGCACTTTTGCACCTTTCTCAATTATGGGTCATTTCTAAAAAACACTATTCATATAGTCATTTTCCCACTAGTCACTATTTATATGGTCATTTCCTCACAAGTCACTATTTATATGGTTATTTCTCCATTCCATATTTTTCATGCCACTCATATAGAAATCCTCATATCATGTCACAATCAATTCATTATGCCTTATTATCAATATCATTCTATTTATGAGAAATTATACCATCATTCTTACATTCCAATTAGCCATTTCACAAACATTTCCATGTATCACCAATAAGTCCCATTCTTAGGTCAATAATTATCAACTCATTATTTATTAACTCATTTTTTTAATTCATTTTCCACTATAATTTTCATCCTATTTCAATGCTAATGTCATAATTATCATGCCATATACATACACATACACCATGCCAATCCTACACATATCATTTTGCCATTGCAAGTTCATTCACCTATACCTACTTTCTTTCTTCCAAATCATGCATACAATATTATTTTCATGAGACTAATATAATGAGATACTTAAGTTACATCAATTCCATACACCTATCTAACTTTCATAATATTCATACACACCTACATACACATGCATATGCACAAATCCATGGCATGTAAAAATTACACCAAATCCATATACCTAAGGTATGAGAACTCACCTTTTCCACCACTTATGGACCTAGTTAGGCTTCTCCTTCAATTCTTCTTTCTTACCCTAAACATAACAAATTCTACACTTACAAAAATTCTTAAAAATTCTACAAACCTACAAATTGAAATCTATAAACATTGTTTTTCTTAGAATCATGTAAACTACCTAAAACAAAAATAAAAATTAAGAAATCAACACTTACTCTTAAAATGGTGACTATTTCACCCTCATGTGATTTCTCACTTTCCAAGTCAAATCTCTTAATTCTACCACTTAGAAAGAACTATAGGGGTCATAAAGGGATTTTTCCATATAATTTTCATAAGGTTTAGGTATGTTAGGAAGGAGAGAGAAAGCAAAAAAAGGTGAGAGAGGTCATAGGAGAATGGCATTGAATTTTTTGGGTTTAAAGGGGTGAAGGATGGTTGCTTTGCCTATATGACACTCCTACATGTGTAAAGCCTTTTTATATTAGTGAGGTGGATGGCCCGGATCACAACACATGGTGATCAAACGGCCCGTATTCACCCGATCTTTATTTAAACTTTGAAAATTCATATTAATTTTTTAAAATTCTAAAAATAGTCACTTTAGCTCTAAAAATCCTTAATTAGGCCCATTAAGAGACCTATAAAATTTTAGGTTCAATTTCCAATGACAACTATGGTTATAATCCACTCACAAAAATAAGAAATTCTGAAAAAATATTAGATTGTCTAAAAAAATTAAAATTCCTTCACTAACATGTAAACTAGAATTTTTGAGCATTAGGGTATGGTATTTTCAAGCCTATCCAAGAACATCTCGGAGCTGTCTCGGTATCAACTTATTTTATGTTACTATTCACTAGTTCTTAGCCTAAAATAATTTATTAGTTTTGCTAAATTTTTAAATTATTTCATTTTGTCCATTTTTGGCCCATTAAAGTTTTATGACTAGTACACCCCTTTCCTAGCCTTACAAAGGTGCCCCAGCTCCTGAAGAGCACTATTCATGCCTCAGAGTTACTATTCATGAAACTAGTGTTACACTTAGCGTATCATGTTTTCCTAGTACGTAGGTCATAGATAGATCCAGCAATAGATCAAGCCTTAAATGATAGCAGTGTAGTCGAGACAACCTCCCAATTGGTATATGTTTGATATAGCCTTTTTATGATGTATTATTAGATATTGGCACTCATATGTATATGTGCAAGGTATGGGTCCAGTATAGTGATATGTGTATATATATATCATGTAAGTAAACTATATAAATAGGTGTTTGTAATGTATAACTATCATATGATGTACACTTGTTAGGGCATGATATTGAGATCATGATATATATGTTGCGATTGATGATGTGATATGGTAATGATATTTGCTAATTGATGATGTTGAAGGGTCAAAAGAACTTAGGAGATTGAGATTCAGTTTGGAAAGTTTATAGAAGTGTTATTTTCATAAGTCTATTTAGGGACATGTCATCGTACAACAATTTTGCTACTAGAATTTCATCAGATAAAATGATAAAAATGTGAACATATACATATACATGATATTGGTCTTAAAGCTAAACATGGGTCATCAATCCTAATAATGTAAGCACGTGACATGAAATATAGATAGATGAGGATAAAATAGGATAATGTGCCATCTTATTCGGATTGGCAACAATTTAGGTAGGAGGTGACACCATGTGCCATATCTCATTCAGATTTGGCTACTGAGTCATATAAGGGTTGTCAAATATTTGGTCGAATTGAGATGTAAATAACGGTTGAAATGCTTAAGGTGGATTTCAGCTATAGAGATAGAGAGATGAAGGATTTGCTGGTTGAAGCTAAATGATTATTTTAATATTATTTAGGCTTGTATAGGTGGAAAGGATGGTTAAAACCAAAAGGTGACTTTTACACATAGATGACTAGATTTGTTCCATGTGTATATTCTTTAAAAAATCAGTTAATCATTTAGACCTCATTTATCCTTGTTTCCACTTAGATGGCCAAGATTTATCGTGATACAATTAAATCTAATGTCTAAGAATGCTCCATACGTAGCCATTTCTCCACATTTCCAAAAATATATACATTTAATTGTATTTATTTCCCTAATTTTTCCTAAATACCTCTCATGTTGAGAAAATTCAAACTATGATTTTTTGGCTCCTTATAATTTTTGACCATCAAGATGTGCTAATTTCAAAATTTTCTGAGCATGTTTCTAAATTTTCACATTTAGCTCTGAATGGTTCACTATCATATTACATTGTAATCTAGATTTTGTTTTCGACTTTTACCCCTTATATGACCTCAAATGCTCCACAAATTTCACCACAATGTATCTTACTATTAATATGAATTTTTTTTATTAGATTTATAGCATTTGGCCTCAGAACACCATTCATGGCTTGATTCTCATTATTCATCGGGGCCTACTCCCAAACATCAATTTTCTCACATATTCTCATCATTACCATGCTACTTGTCACTTCCTTATTACTCCTATATATCTCTCTCACCATTCTAACCATGAATAGTGAAACTTCTATTTTACCCTTATCCTTTCAAAAATATTACCATTTTGCCCTTTAGTAGGTTTTTGCTCTATCATTCATGTGACACCCCCTACCAGATTCCTAAAGAAACCTGACAGATGATACACTTCTTGACAGGTCACCCATCCTAGGATTACTTTGGGAGAAAACTCCTTAACACTTATAGGCTACTCTAAAACTCAATTAGATATTACTTAGATGTTCAGTCTAATCCTTAAACACATTCATACATGGTCTAATAGGCTCAAGCAAAGTATATACAGACACTTTATAAGTCATAAAAAATTAGGCAATATAATTGCTACCCGATTGACATACAAAATTTTTTTTCACCTATTAAAAACACTTATATAAGAAAACAACTCATAAATCTCCATCTAGATTCTTCTAGTCCCCCAATCAATCATCAACCAACATCAGACACAAATCAACATCAAACACACAGGGCCTTAGGCCCATAGTTATCAAACCACACATAAACTAAACAAACACCACACCAGCTTATATACATCACATATAGGTTATAATTACAAACATAGTAGCTTTTAAGCACACTAGCCCAAACCTACAAGATATTACATAAGTGCCACTACTAGAAAGAGAAACAAATTCCTTTACCCTTTAACTCTTGTATAGCTATACTGCACGATCACTGAGGCTGGCCTACTTTCCTTGTGACCTGCGCACCATAACACAAGCACACTAAGTATAAAACTTAGTAAGTAAATTTAAACTATTTAAAACATGCATTAATACACACATGCAATTATGAATAATAGTCTAGGTGTAGAGTGTGAGTTTTATGGTAAATGATTAATGTCGTACAGATGATATGTCTCATTTCTTCAGAAATACCAAAATGCCACTATGGTGTATTTATTAAAACTCACTATCAAAAATTACCATAAATTAATTTAAATTAACATTTCCACTATTTTAAGTCCTTTTGTAGGCGCGACTAGATAGATGACACTTACATACACTAGACTAAGAGGGAACTAAAAGATGTGTAGTGGCCCACATTTTAGACCCTTACCACTACACCAACCTAATATAGCCTATAGGGACTAGTTCATAGAAACCTCTTAAAGGGCAAAGATATTGAGTAACTAAGTATAGGGATCAATCGATAGACCTCCCAAGGGCACTGACCATATCAAAGCATTTCCTTTGGTATTTGCCTAGTAGACTAGTGTAGTGACACTTCTAGGGACCTTAGCCATAGCACCAGCATAGTTTGATATCCAATCCATGAAAAAGAGTGTCTATCCCATGGACTAGTGTAGTGGCTCAACTATGAACCTTGACCACTGCACCGACCCAGTCCGATAACTAGACAGTCTAGCATCAATTAATCCTTAAGTTGATCGATCAACCCATCTGGTGGGTGTCTAACTAATGAGCCATCTGACATTATTTTATGTTCATTTTCTTCATTGATGATCTTTTTATAATATTATGAATTGAAAAATAGATAGATAAAATTTTTATCAAACAGTCAATTTTTGACCTGGATAGTTACAGATCATTTTTAGCCCTGCCAGGCAATTACAAGTAAAACTTTCTATCCCTTTTTGACTCAATTATGGAGGTGTAATTATAAGCATATTAAATCTAGTCTAGGCCATTATTTTCTCTTAATTTTATTCATGTTAAATAGTTATTTTAATTATAGTCCTAAAATCATACTTTTACGGGGCAATTATAGGTCATTTTTCCTAGTTGTGACAGCCATTTTAGGTTTATTTTAAGTCATTTGCCAATTGCACCAATAATCATTCATGTGTATAGACATAAATCTAACCACACTTATACAACTTAAATAGCCATAAAAGAGGCTTCCATTTATGTTAACATAAACTTTATAATTTATACCACTTTAAGGTATTAAATTCACGCTAAAGCAAATACAATTACAAGTCAAATTTTCATGTCTTTACAAGCTAATCTTAAGACCACTTTTTAACCATTTTCAAACCTTAAAAGATATCCCCCATTTGAACATTACAAGCCATATTAATCATACATATTTACCTAGATCATGTCATATGCACAAAGTAAGATTCATGCCAAATATGTCATGTTTATCACACACACACATACTAGTTAGGCCATACCTCATTTCCATGTCAACTGACATTGCATAGCTCTCGGCTAACCACCTCACATTGTCTTACCATGCTTTTAATCACATTCAAGGACATATATACACATACTTACATCACACAGGCATGCCTACACACATGTAAGGCCATTGTCATACAATCTAAGCCAATTCACACCTTACTTATGCCTCAGCCACGCTAAACTCACTTACACACAAACATTGTTCATTAATTCCTTCACCTACCTCAAAAAGGTTATCACTAGCAAGTTTATTAACACACTAAAAGCCAAGCACACATGTTGTATAATCACCTTTAAACTATGGCGCCTCTTGGCCAAGTAGAGTTACACATTAAAAATTATAAGTTTTAATATTTACACCTATAGTTAACTTATCATTCATGTCAATTACCTTAAAAATCATCCTAAAACTACCTTAGTAAGCCATAAAGGCCTTCCACACCACACACACATCTCTCAGCCAAATAGGGAGCTCAACCTTCCATGCATTCTTTTCTTCCAAACATCATACCAAACATCTATCCCATATATCATTAGCATAATTATATACATGGTCTATCAAATTACACACTTAAGCCACCTATTCTACCAATTCCATACAAAGTTTCCAAGCTTCATTCATGGCAATTTAACCACACATGCTTTAAATGGCTTAAATTCACTTACCTCACTACCAAGGGAGTTGAATTCTTCACTTTAAGCTTGAAAGAATCAAAAGCACACCTCAATTCTTCCTATCCTCCATTCATGCCACTTTTCCTTCAAAAAATACCTAAAAATCACAATCTCCTCTATATTAAATTCCAATCACATAGGTGTACTTAGAATTATCAAATCCCCTAGGAAATAAATTAAAAAGGGTGAAATCAGTTACACATAAGAAGTTGCTCTCTTGGGCACCTTTTGGTGCACGCCTTTGCTTCCTTGAATTTTCTTATAGTCTAAGGCTTCTATGACTTCCAACACCTTTATAAATCAACTTCCAACATATTAAGATGATTTTTTATGGCAATAGACATCGGAAAATGCTTGAAAAGGGGGATGAAAATGGCCATTCTTGCTAAAAATGTCGTTAGGTGGGCGAAAAGGAAAGACAAAGGAGAAGGGTAAGAGGAAATGGCCAAGTGGTGACCCCTGTGTCACCTTTAGCCTTTTATAGTGGCTTAGGTGGCATGGGTCGAGCCCACATGCCACTTGAACAACTTGAAAAAGGTTAATTTTGGTAAAAACTTTTGGGAATTTTTAAAAATCACTTAAACCTCTAACAATCATTGCATTTGTTTCAAAATGCCTCAATTTGTTCCATTTAGGGGCTCTTAAATTTTGACAACCAAATTCCATTAATAGGATAGTTAACCAAATACCTCGATTTATGTGTAAAACCTAAAAATTTAGAAAAATTACAAATTATGTCGAAATTAAAAAATTCTTTCACCAGTGGACTCAAAGGAATTTTTAACCTTTAGGGTGTGGCATTTTCAAGTCTATCTAGGCTTATCTCGAGTCATTCTTAGCTCGACTCAATCTGAGCTTATAGCCTACTAGATTATAGCCTAAAATAATTTATTGTTTCTGTTAAATCTTTAAATTAAGTCAAGTCCATCCTTTTATGGCCCCTTAAAGTTTTCATGACTAGTATCCTTACCTCAAGACTTATGAAAGTGACCAACACTCCAAGAACACTTTTCGGACTCAATGGTACTGTTAATAGAGCCTCGATTTACAAGCATTATAATTTTTCCCCTCTTATGAAATTTCATCCTCAAAATTACCTAGAGTGAAAAGGTAAGGATACTGAGCTATCATTTGCTCCTCAAGCTCTTAGGTAGGTTCTTCTACATTTTGATGTCTCTAGAGGACTTTAACCAAAGGAATGGTTTTACTCCTTAATTGCTTTACTTCTCTAGCCAGTATTTATATAGGTTCTTCTTCATAACTTAAGTTTAGACATATTTCCACATCTACTATTGGGACTATGTGGGAGGGGTCCGATCTATATTGCCTCAACATTGATACATGAAATACATCTTAATACTACCAAGGTGCATAGAGTAAGGAGCTTCATAAGCCTCTTTTAGTATCTATAACCTCCAATAATCTATATTAGGTACACATAACTTGCCTTGATAATATAGATATCCATTCTTGAGCAAATCAAATGCTAGTGCCTTCCCCTATTGAACGTTACTTACTAGTCACATCAGTGACTCATCTCTACTTTATAGTTCTTTTATCTTCTATTTAAAGTTTTGTTTAATCTATAATTCAGCTAATACAACATTCTCCTTGGTGTACTATAGTCCAACCTTCATAGATCTCAAAGTCACTATGAATTTCTTATTTAAAGCATCTACTACCGTATTAGCTTTTTCCTATATGGTAATCTATCAAGCGGACATAGTCTTTAATCAACTTTAGCCATCGTCTCTACCTCAAATTCAATTCTTTTTGAGTGAGAAGGTATTTTAGACTCTTATAATCAATGTAAATGTAACATTTATAACTATACAAGTAGTGCCTCCAAATTTTCAAGGCAAAAACAATAGCAGGTAGCTTTAAGTCATAAGTAAGATAATTCTTCTCATGTGGCTTTAACTATCTTAAAGCATAGGCTACTACTTTTCCTTCTTGCATTAGAACACAGCCCAAGCCATTAAGTGAGACGTCATTGTACATTACAAAGTGCTTACCCTATTCAAGTTGAATCATGATAAGAGTTTTTATCAAGATCTTTTTTAGCTTCTCAAAAACTGGCCTGACATGCATCATCCCTCTCGTATTTCACATTCTTCCTAACCAATCTAGTCAAAGGGGTTGCAATCAAAGGAAATCCCTTCACAAACCTCTTATAATACCCAACTAATCACTAAAAGCTTTGTATCTCTATCACATTCCTTGAAGATTCCAACTCTAGTACTACTTTAACCTTGCTGGGGTCTACTTTGATGCCTTCTATTGACACTATGTGTCCCAGAAAAGTTACTTTTGTTAGCCAAAAGTCACACTTACTCAGTTTGCATACAACTATCTCTCTGTCAGAGTCTATAACAAAACCCTGAGATATTTTTCACTATCACCTTATTCAACTGTCTGTAATCTATACATAGCTAAAGCAAGCCATCTTTCTTCTTTATAAACAACATAAGAGCTCCCCAAGGTGAAACTCTTGGTCTAATGAAACCCTTATCCAATAGTTTTTGTAATTGCACCTTTAATTCTTTCAGCTCAGTAGGTGTCATTTAGTAAGGAGTAATAGAAATAAGAGTTGTACCAAGATACGCCTCAATTTCAAAATCAAGCTCTCGCTATAGGGTCAAACCTAGCAACTCATCAAGAAACACTTTAGGAAACTCAGACACTATAGGAATTTGATCATGTACTAAGGCGGAAGCATTAGTGTAATTGACACGAGCTAAATAGGTTTATCACCTTTTTCAGATGAGTTTCCTTACTGTAACAGCTGAAATGAGATTATTCATATAGTTTCTCTCACCCATAATTGTCACTATCTATCCTTCTACAATCTGAAGGGTCAGCTTTTTATTTTTACATTCAAGTATAGCTCGATGTTCTGATAACCTGTCTATTCCCAAAATCACATCAAACTTATGAAAAGGCAATTCAATCAAATCCATAAGAAATAAACAATCCTTAATCACTAAAGGACACTGTCTATACACTTTATTCATATGCACACTCTGCCCTATAAGATTACTTACTTGTATATATATGTTCACAAGCTTAGATTTCAATCCTCTATGATATGCCAAGGTGGTGCAAACATATGAATGTGTGGATTTTGGGTCTACCAAAGCCAAAACTAGAACATTAAATAAGTAAAAAGTACCAATTATGACATCCAGTGCTACTACCTCCTCTATAGCTCTAATAACATACAATCTAGCTAAGGCATGAGCTTTTGATCTAGTCCCCTGATTAGGACTAGGTTGATCCCTTCTACTCTATCTCTGACCCTTATTCTGAGGTGTAACTATGGATACTTGAGTGCGAGCACCCTCAGGCTATCTCTGAGGACACTCCCTTTGGTAGTGGTCTCTGGCACCACAAGTAAAGTACTCTCCTGTTCTAGTAGATCTACATTACCCCTAATGCTTCTTGTTACATGTATTATAGGTTGGGGTCCATTCTTATTACTTGAAGGACTAGGAGTACTCACAACTTTAAAAAGCAATCGAGGTTTGACTATGGAAGCTTGCCTAGATCTCTGAGATTGTGCCTATCTCAATGCTTGATACATAGACTGAGATTGAGATAAGGTATCTCTCTTTCTCTTACTATCACCTAGTGCTGTACTGGATTACCCTATAGTAAAATATCTCTTTCTCTGGAAGAAATCTCACTTTTCTTATACTATTTCCTCTATTTCATAAGTAGATGCCACTAACATAACAAATTTTGTTACCCTAAGGTTTGCTATCTACATTCTTAACTCCATATTAAACCCCTTTAAAAATCTTTTACACTTCTCTTTTTCATTGGGTATAATTCCTTTGTGTATCTGATCAACTGAGTAAAATCCTTCTCATATTCAGTCATTGTCCTTCTGCCTTATTTCAAATCTAAGAATTCCTACCTCTTCTTATCCTTATAAGATTCAGGGATATATCTCTTTCTGAATTCTATCAGGAAACTCCCATATGAGCTCTATCACTGGCTTCCTCCTTCTGATAGTGTCCCACCAATGGTATGCCTCTTCCCATAGGAGGGAAGTTATACACTTTAGAGTATCTTTTACTAAGCATTCTAGCTATTATAAAATCCTAAAAGTCCTCTCCAACTAGTACTCTACTTGTGATGCATCATCCTCTCTTGTGCCTAGAAAATCCATAGCTCCCATCTTTTTAATTCTCTCTAATGGTGCCTTCTGCATAAGAACTGGGGGTGGTGCAAGTACTAGACCTGGTGGAAGAGGTAGAGGTAGAGCAACAAGTGAAGTGCTATGTCTTATTTGATTTACTATTTGTTGCAACAAAATTAGAGACACCTCTACCTGTGGCGATGCCTGAGGTTGTGGCCTATGTTTAGCATCACTAAGCTCATTAGTAGCTGCATTTTTTTCTCCTTGTATTGTAGTTAGAGCATAGCTAGCCACTTTCTCTACTCTTTCCTTTGATGGTTTATTAGCCATCTCATATTACTAGAAAAATTACAAACTTATAAGCTCCGTGCAGTGTAGCATAACACATGACCAACACTAGATTTTAGCACTTATGTAACTTACCTAGGAACTTTAAACCAAGGCTCTAATACAACCAAATGTGACACCTCTAATTGAATTCTTAAAGAAACTCGATAAGTGATGCACTTCTTGATAGGTCACCCATCCTAGTATTTCTTAAGGAGAAAACTTTATAACACTTATGGGCTATTCTAAAACTCTATCAGATATTGCTTAAATGTCTAGTCTAATCCTTAAACATGTTTATACATGGTCTAAAAGACTCAGACAAAGCATATACAGACACTTTACAGATTATAGAAATTGGGTAGCATAACAACTACCCGATTGACATACCAAAATATTTTTCACCTATTATAAACACTTTTATAAATAAATAACTCATGAACCTCTATTTAGACCCTTTTAGCCCATAATCAATCATCAACGAACATCAGACACATATCAGCATCAGACACACAGGGCCTCAGGCCTATAGTTATCAAACCACACACAAACCAAACAAACACCACAATAACATATATACATCACATGCAGGTTATAATTATAGACATAGAAGCTTCTAAGCATGCTAACCTAAACCTATAGAATATTACATGAGTGCCACTACTGAAAAGAGAAATAACATCCTTTACCTTTCAACTATTGTATAGTTACACTGCATAATCATTGAGGCTGGCTTGTTTATCCTTATTACCAGTGCACCATAACATAGGTGTGCTAAGTATAAAACTCAGTAAGTAAATCTAAACCATTTAAAATAGGCTTTAATACACACATGCAATTATGAATAATAGTATAGGTGTAGTGTGTAAGCCACATACCAAATGATTGATGTCATACAGATGATATGTCTCATTTCTTTAGAATTACCAAAATTCCACTATGGTGTATTTATTAAAATTCACTATCAGAAATTACCATAAATTAATTTAAATTCACAATTTCCACTATTTTAAGTCCTTTTCATAGGCCTGACTAGATAGACAACACTTATAGACACTAGACTAAGAAGGAACTAAAAAATTTGTAGTGGTCCACATTTTTTACCTTAACTGCTACACCGGCCTAATATAGCCTATAAAGATAAGTTCATAGGAACCTCTCAAGGGGCAAAGATATTGAGTAACTATGCATAGGGATCAGTTCATAGACCTCCTAAGGGCACTGACCATATCAAAGCATTTCCTCTGGTGCCTACCCAATAGATTAGTGCTGTGGTCCCTTTAGGGACTGTAGCCACTGCACCGGCATAGTTTGATCTCCAATCAATGAAAAAGAGTGTTTACACTATAGACTAGTTTAATGGCTCAATTATTAACCTCTACCACCACACTATCCCAATCTAATAACCAGACAGTCTAGCATCTACTAATCCTTTAATTGACCAGTCAACCCATTCAGTGTGTGTCTAACTAATAGGCCATCTGACTTCATTTTAAGTTCATTTCTTCAACGGTATTCTTTTTATAATATTATGAATTGAAAAACAAATAGATAAAATATTTATCAAAAAGTCAATTTTTAACCTACACATTTATAGGTCAGTTTTAGCCTTGCTAGGCAATTACAGGCAAAATTCTCTATCCCT
>CANXYI011771352.1:0-11250 GCA_948208565.1 Hura crepitans
ACCTTGTATCAATACATTTCCAAGTTCATAATGGGATATATCACTATGAATAATAAAATCTCTTATCAACTCGAAATTTTTTAGGATAATTGTCTTGGTTAGCATTGTTTTTAGGTTATCAAAGTTTTCATAATGCTTAACATCTTACAAAACCTCACACTCTTTCATAATAATCATATTATTAAAGTAATAATAGGAGATTATCTCTTGATAACACTCTTATAATAGTTTTCCAATTCTAAGAAACTTTGAATCCCTATACCACTCTAAAAGTTTTCCAATCCATCATAATATCCCTCATCTACTCCCCCTCTTATAATATTGAGTAAGGGTTCTTAATATTCATACATCCTAATTCTCTAGTACTTCTTTATATCCTTCCATATTTACCTATCCTACAATCTTACAACAACTCTCTACTTCTAACTTCACTACGAAATTGGTCCTTCTGTCTTTAAAGGTATCACTATACTCTCTAACCCATCTTACTTCAACTTACAATATCTTTTAGCTTATCTCCTTAGATACCATCTCATTATTCACCATTATTAATGTAATTTGTTAATTCCCTTTATACTAAGGCTAAATATATGTTTATGCTTAAGATATGATTAAGCATGTGAAATGATAAATGCAATATGAATGATATAATACAATTATGCAAGATGTCCATATACAATTCATGACAAGTAATGCATAACTCAGCCCTAATGTCTGATACATCACCAAGAAAAATGATAACCCTAATCCTTAAGGATATTAATAGATACCTTAAGAGCTTAAAATTTTTTAACATTTATAACTCTTTTATGAACTTACTTTATTCACTTTTTGATTTCTACTCTACCTGGACATCTTACACATCTCTTCTTTCGATTTCGTTCCTGTAGAAATTCTTTACCCTTTCCTTATTCTCTTACATCCTTTATGACACTCATCACTAACACATTATACTTATCATCTAGACATATTATAGCCACTCATCTCTAACATTCTCTTAGAACACAGCTAGTGCCCCCATTAAATCTTCCCTAATGTGAATATAATTCTTCCACTCATGTAAATCCTTTCCAATCATATACCTTAATTGATAATGAACTCTAATTACCCTTTTTTACTCTAACCTTTTCTTATAAATAGTTATTTGTATAGTCTGAGACTAGAAGCATACTTATTTTACTCATTAGATACCTATTAGTTCATAAGGTATCTCTTAGTAACCCAATCACCTGCAAAAAATGGGCAAGCTATGGTATTTTAGCCCCGGGACTTCTTAGAAAGTCATTTCACATAGCCTTAACACCATCATCCATACACTATTTCCACCATTATTTCCTCAACTAAAGATGTAATCTCCTACATCTTAGTGCCATATGAGAACTTCCAAGGGGTTACCCATCTTAGCATTATTCTCACACATGCATATTTAACTTCAAAACCCTAATGGGATCTAGTGCCTTAGTGCTGGTAAGATCTCACCTCCATCTTTTTCACTCCTTCGAGGTATCACTATCATAATATCTAGAGCCATAGTCATAACCCTAGTAGAGGAGTAGAGGTGTTTAAGTGGTTACCATCATAGTATGTCCATTGATTATGTCTCTTAATAGCTCTAATTATGCTCATATAAGAGTTAGACACATAACATTACTCGATATAAGAGCCTTCCAACTCACAAAAGAACAAATGATAATCAGTGCATAACTAACCACCTCTTCTCCCTAACAACTACTACAGAAGGACTAACTATCAACTTGTAATAGTGTAGCTCCTATTGATAAACATTCGTAGTCTTAAGGCACTCATGTATCTCTTCATTTAAAAATGCCAAACCCCACTCTGATACCACCAAATGCAACACCCTTTACCTGATCTAAAATCGGACCCGAATAAGAGATATCACAATTGTCATCTTAGAACCCTTCCTACCTCATGGTCATTGACTAATTGCTATGGCATGTAAATTCATTAAAATTGACTAGTTGTAGGTCATGTGTTAATAAAATTCTAGTAGCATAATGGCTATTCGGGTGAAAAATTGAATATTTAAACATGTGAAAGAACATTTCCATACCTACTCCCATTCACACCACATTTACATTTGACCCTTCTAGTCCCCCAAGATACTAATCATATCATTCTATTTACAACCAGCACATCATCAAATTCAAACACATAGTATGCCAATCATGTGTTCACTATTAGTGTACATTATAACCCATTTTATCATTTACAGCTCATTGCACTATAAATTTACATAACCAAACCTTGATCCTCTATACATGAGTGCCTTTATCCAATACTAACTATAAAAGGAATAGAGTTACACTAAGAGAAAGAATCAGCTATTACACTGATGGCTAAAGCTGATTGCTAATCTGCTATCTCTTACCTATGCATCAAAAACCAACACATTGAGCATGCACTCAATGGTGAATTTAATGAAATAGGCATTGTATCATGCACACATTACATAAGCATGCAAAGTCTTTCTTCCATACACTAACACCTTATTATTATTAATATGTCTATAGTTAGAAATTATTTGATTAACCCCATTTCATATGTGTCAATATGTCACAATAAGTACAATATGATGATAAGTTGTATTTAATTATTTCTTACCAGTCAAATCCTAGATTATTTAATTGTAGTTATAACACTACCTCTATACCAACCTTGTGCAACATAATATTACTACTCATTCACATTTAGTTTATCAACTAATATTTCCCACCGATTATTAAATTCATTGCCATATTAGACATAATTATTTTTCCTCAGTTTATTTTCCATCATAACATATTATGCTATTATAATATTATATCCTTTATACCATTTCACCACACTCTTAGGCCAATACTCGAGAGAAAACTATTCAACATTAGATAATGGGATCTATCTCATATAGTAGCTAAATTATGGACCTCACATCTGTACTTATCATATCCATCCAATAGTAGGGATCAATTTTTAAGAACCTCCCAATATTAGGATGGAAAGGATCAGCACTAATGGACCTCCCAATAGATGTGAAAGTAGGGATTAGCCCTAATAGACCTCCCAACAGACATGATAGTAGGTATCAACCCTAATGGACCTCTTAATATCCCAAGATAAGGGGATAATAGGGATCAGCCTCAATAGATCTCTTAATATTCTAAAATAAGTGGATAGTAGGGATCAGCCTTAATAGACCTCCTAATATCCAAACAATATGGATAGTAGAGATCAGTCTTGGAAGAACTCTCAATGTTCAAAGTGTGCAAGGCTCTCATCAAAACCTTGGCAACTACACCCACCATATAATAGGCATTAATCTTTATGAGTTAAAGCCTTTGATAGCTGCTAACTCCCTAGTTGACCAATCAACCTATCCAGTAAGTGGTCTAGCTAATATGGGACATTATTCCATATTTATCCATATTATTACTCATACTTAGTCATTTAGCCACTTTCAGTCCACTTATCACCATTTCATAAGTGTATTAACATTTCATCAATAGTTTGTTATTGTGTTTTTACATATTCACAATATCCACCTCATTACCATTAACCATCTCATTTCATATGAAATATTATGTACCCTTTCATTTGAGTCTTATATTTTTGGTATTCCCAATATCATTAAATCACATTTCATCTAGCCATACTAGTTCTTAACTTTCATTTCTTGTTAACATCGCTTTCAAGCCTTGTCAATTAAATATATTTCATGCATATTTGCATCTTGCTATCTCATAATGATATATCATCAATTTACATAACTTTGCATATTAGTAACCCAAGACATGTCATTTTATTTATTTAATTTACCACTCTACCTTTTTCTCACATATGCACTATGGTTTTAGATGTCACCATAAGGTTAAACCATCATTCTAATTTAAGATGATTAACATATTTACACAATTACAAGCTTGTCTACTTATTTATGCTATTGAGTAGGCCATTCAGAAATCACATGAATTTACACCTATTTTCCACTCATTATTCCTTTTTTTAGTTTCATTACACGTACTTTACTTATTTAAGTTAACATGTTCATTCATTCTCTCATTCTACATGTACATACACATACCACTATATCATTTAACATTCGACCATGATAGTATTACTGTGACACCCCTTACCCATTCCATTTTCTGAACTCAAATAAGGTTAACACACAATCGATATCAAAACTACACTATGAAAAACCCATGGAATAATTTAAAATTTTTCTTTAGATTAAAACATAATTTACATGTTTAATTTGATAAAAATATAAATTATCCAAAAAACATTTTTGGGTATACTATTTTAGGGTCCCTGTGTCGAAAATTTGGCAGCATAATGGTTGTACTGAGACACTTTGCCAAATAGTAACCTATCAAAATAAACACTTCTACAATACTCAACACATCCCAATAACTTTTAAGTCCATCTGACCCTCTATAACACATCACAAGGTAGCATTCCACAACATAACACATAGCATACAATCTCATAAGAGCTTTTAAAGAAGATAAAAAGAAAAGTTAGTTTAAACAATTTACAAAGCATAATTACATAATATATATTAGGTCCAATCCCTCATTTTTACACAAGAGTGCTATGATTCTAATTACATCACCACAAATTATACAAAAGAAAATCAAAATACCCTAAAGGTGGTAGCTTCTTGATCTCTTGTGATATCGAGGCTTTGACTCTAATCAATGTTCCTTTAAACTATGCATCGTAAAAATAAACACAATGTGCTAAGCTTTTGCTTACTGGTGAATCCAATATAATATATGTTTTATGTCATGCAATAATGAAATGCACACAAAATTTACTTCTTTATCATAAAAGCAAAAGAATAAAAACATATACTATAACAACATCCACATAGTTCAAAAAATACATTTTACATGCCAAATCAATCAGAATTAATATTTTAAAACAATATCATAACAAAAAATCTCAAAGATAATTCCAATATATGTAAAAAAGGATTTAAACCTTTATCAGTATTCAATTGAATTTACATGACCATACTTATAAGATAATAATCCAAACTGGATAACAGGACCACATAATACCTAATACCCTAAGATAATACCTGAAGGCCTAAGATAAATAAACTCGCAAGTACATAAGATAATTGCATCTGAAGTCGCCTAAGATAGTTAAACTCGAAGGCATAAAAAAAAAGTGCACCCAAAGGTACCTAACAACTACTTTATATTCCCTAGTTGATTGATCAACATCTCTAACCTAGGTTGTCTAAAAGCATAGGCATTTAATTTTTATTCAATATATGAAAAAGTTAATTATGTTTATTTGCACATTTAACACAATTACTCACATAATCCAAAATCAATATCACATCCTCATACATGCTTTATACTTATAGAACTCTAAAGATGCCCAAAATATTAAGATGCATAAGGCCATTCGACCGAACGAAAATATACACTCCATATGTGCATTGTCACATTATCATGCTTAAGTCCATACTAAACATATTAAGCATAACATTCTTAAAATATCATGCTAGCCAACACCACAATCATAATTTATCTATTACATAATTCATGATTATGCATATACTTAGGTCACAATAAATATAACCTAAGGTTTATATTATTACAAATAAACTCAAAAATTTGAGATTTCAAGTAATAGAAGATTTCGGCCACCACTAAAATTCAAACTTAAAAAGCATCAACATTATATTATACTCATAATTCATTAACTATTTTTCTCCACATACTTGTTATTTTCCATAACATAAAAGAACCACAACACTCACACGCTCACCTTGCAAATTTCAACCAACACACTCTATAGGCATTATTCAATCTAATCATACACAATTCACTCTAAAAGCATAACATTTCATCATTCCTCATAGCATAAATAGACTAAACACACTCTCTCCCACACACATGCTCATAATGCATGTTTTAGCCATACTATCATAACATCATAACACCATTTAGTCATTCACATATCACTTAATTTCACAAAATACTAACTCATATATGTTACATACAATCACGACATATTAATTACACATAACTAATATTTATTACATAATGCCGATTTCACATTAAATGCCACAAAAAATAATTCAACATACATTAAGTTGGATTCATATACCAAAAACCATAGTACCCTAATACAGCATGATTACACCTTCTCTTTGCCCTTTGAACCACTTGTTCTCTCTTTTTTTGCATACACAATTACAGGCTCATTCTAGAAAATCTGCAACAAATCAAATGTAGCTCTAAAAAATAAAATAACCTCATAAATATATTCTTGGACACCTGTAGAGTCTAGAAAAAATACTAAACCTCAAGAAAACACCTAAAATGAAAAATGTTTACTATTTATCCTTACCTTAAATCTTCAAAATCTCTTGATAAAATCACTATTCCAAGCTTCCAATATCTTAAATTCACTTAATCCATGTTCATTTTAGGTTTAATAATGATTGATTGAAGCAAATATGATGGAGGATGAAGAAAAAATGGTGGGTTAGCTTTAAAGGGGTGGTGTTGGCTCAATAAAGAAGAATGGAGAGGAGTGGTTGTAATGAATAGTAATGTTTTCACTCTAAATTGACCATTTTATAGGTTTTAAAATGAATGGCTAGGATTTAATGAGGTTATAATCAAAGATCCTCAAAGTTCCTCTCTTTAAAACCTATTTTTAAATCCATTCTCTATCATATTAACCTTATTTATCACCTCTTAAAAACCTAATAATCTTTTAAAATATTATCCTTGAACCCCACAAAAATCCACATTCAACAAGCTCAAAAAATTGATAAAAACGTAATTAAGTAACTTAGCTCAATTTAGTAAAAATACTTCCTGACATTTAAAAATTCCAAAATTCTAGTGCCAACAGATTATTTATAATTTTTAAGTATTAGGTTGTATCGATCCTGAACTATTTTGAGTAATAATTGAATTATTTTATGGTTTAGCTTTGCCTATGGACTATCATAGGACACTGCCATAAAATCGTCTTTTGCATTTTAACCATCCAAATGACTTCAAATTTATTCCAAATTTTGCCTAAAATTATTTTATGATTAATACTTCCCATTTGTCTAATTATTGTGACTTGGGTTTTGGGAAACACTGCTCATCTTAGGAAGTACTATTCATTAAAGTCAAGATTTTCAGGACATTATATTACTTCCCCTTTTAAAAGAAATTTTGTCCTTGAAATTATATGGATTAAAGAGGTGTAGATACTATTCCTTCATTTAAGCCTCACTTTCCTAAGTTGTTTCTTCTATACCATTATGACCCTATATGACCTTCACTAAAGCATGATTTTATTCTGTAACTCCTTAAGCTCTCAAGCTAAAATACTCGCTAGCTTTTCTTCATATGACAAATTTGGTTGTATCTCCATTAATAACACAAGTTTCAAATCTAATCTATATCTTCTCAGTATGGACACTTGGAATATATCATGAATTTGTTGTAACTCAAGGGGCAAAGCTAGTCTTTAAGTCAAAAGGCCCATAGTTCTTGTTATCTCATATGGCCTAATAAACTATGGACTTAGCTTACCCTTCTTGCTAAATCTCAACAACTTCTTCTATAGAGATACTTTAAGAAAAACCTTGTCACCTACTTTATATCGAATATCTCTTCTCGTTAAATTCATATAGAACTTTTGTCTATTTGAGGCAACTTAAGCCTTTCTCTAATGATCTTCACTTTCTCTTCCACATCCTTAATTAAATCTGGCCCCATAAGCTTATTCTCACTAAGCTTACTCCAGTATAATAGTGTTTTGCATCTTCTCCCATATAAAGTTTCATAAGGAGGCACACCTAGACTTGCTTGGTGACTATTATTATAGGCAAACTCTATTAAAGAGAGATAATAATCCTTACTACCTTTAAACTCAATCGCACAACTTCTCAACATATCCTTTAGAGCTTGGATGACCCTTTTTGCCTAACCATCCATTTATGGATGAAAAGTTAAGCTAAAACTAAGTCTAGTTCCCAAAGCATTATGAAGTTTCTTCTAAAATATTAATGTAAACTAGGGATCTCTATTAGAAATGATAGAAGATGGCACCCTATGTAACTGAATTATCTCATCAATATACAATTCTACCAACTTTTCCAAAGAGAAATCCATCCTTATTGGAATAAAGTGTGCTAACATGGTTAATTTGTCAAGCATAACCCATATAGAGTCACATGTAATTCTAGACATTACCAGACCAACTACAAAATCCATAGTGACCTGAACCTATTTTCATTGTAGAATTGCTATAGGATAAAGCAATCTAGATGGAACTTGATGATCAGCCTTAACTTGTTGACAAGTAAGGCATCTATTCATGAAATTAGCTATGTCTCTCTTCTTGCCTAGCCATTAATAAACTATCTTTAAATACCGATACATCTTAGTACTACTAGGATGCATAGCATATAGAGCATTATGGGCTTCTTGCAAGTTCTATTGTCTCATCTCCTTATAGTCAGGCACACATAAATAGCCATGATAATATAGATAACCATAATCCTTAATCCGATACTCAGTAGGCTTCCCCTCTTGAATCATGCTTATAACATCTTTTTAAGCATATTTAACTTGTTGCAACAAACTTGGCTTAATCCAAAGCTCTACTAACAAACCCCCATTATCAATCAACTTTAAATTAGCATTTATCACCTTCAAGGCTGATATAAGCTTTATGCTCAAAGCATTTGCCACTACATTAGCCTTCCCTAAATGATAGTCAATAAGGCAATCATAGTCCTTTATTAACTCCATCCATCTCTTTTGTCTCAAATTCAACTCCTTCAACATAAGAAGATATTTTAGACTTTTGTGGTCAATGTAAATATAACATCTTTCCCCATATAAATAATGTCTCTAAATCTTTAAAGTGAACACAATCACTGCCAACTCTAAATCATGAGTAGGGTAGTTTTTCTCATGAGGTTTCAACTATCTTGATGCATAAGTAACTACCTTGCCCTCTTGTATAAGTACACAACCTAACCCATTCAAGGAAGTATCACTATAAATGGTGAACTCTTTCCCTAAAATCAATTGAACTAAGATAGAAGCCTTTATTAACATACACTTAAGCTTATCAAAGCTTTCCTAGCACTTGCCACCTATATAAACTTAACATTCTTCCTCAAAAAATGTGTCATAGGCTTATAATTAAAGAAAACCCCTTGACAAACCTCCTGTAATAACTTATCAAACTGAAGAAACTTTTAATCTCTATAGTATTCTAGGGCAATTTCCATTCCATCATAGCCTTAACCTTGTTAGATCCACCTTGATACCCTATACTGAAGCTATATGCCCTAAAAATGACACTTCCTCTAGCTAAAACTCACACTTACTGAGATTATCATAGAGTTTCTCATCCCTTAACATCTATAAAATAGTCCCCAAATGCTTTGCATGGTCATCCTAATTTTTTGAATACACAAGAATGTCATTGATGAAGACCACCACAAACTGATCTAAAAATGGCCTAAAGATTTGATTCATAAGACCCATGAATGTTGTCAGTGCATTGGTTAACCCAAATGACATATCTAAGAACTCATAATGGCCATATCTTATCCTAAAAGCTATCTTATGCATATTCACCTCTTTTACTGTTAACTGATAATACTCAAATCTAAGATCAATCTTAGAAAAGATACTCACTCCTTTAAGCTGATCAAATAGATCATCGATCTATGGTAAAAGGTATTTATTCTTGATGGTAACTTTATTTAGTTATTTGTAATCAACACATAACCTCAAGGAGCCATACTTCTTCTTGATGAATAAAATCGATGCTCCCTAAGGTAAAACACTCAATCGGATAAAAACTTATCTAAAAGCTTTTGCAATTGTAACTTTAACTCTTTTAACTCTATAAGAGCCATCCTTTATAGAGTTATGAAAACTAGTGCTATGTTTGGCATCACATCAGTACTAAACTCTAGCTCCCTTTCTGTTGGCAACTTAGGTAGTTTTTTTGAAAAAAAAAATCTTCAAACTCTGATATAACCAATATCTTGCTTGTATCAAGCTCTTCCTTACTTGTGTCAATAACATAAGCCAAAAATGCTTGGCAAACCTTCCTTATCAACTTTCTTACCACAACTACAGAAATAACATTAGACATATAATTCAATCTTTCACCCATAACTATCACTTTTGTGCCATCACTAGCTTAGAGCATGATGCACTTCTTCCTATAGTCCATAACTACATGATACTAAGATAACCAATATATGCCCAATATAGGATTAAACTCATAGAAAGGAAACTCAATAAGCTCACTAGAAAAAGAATGCCCTTGTATTGACAAAGGACAATCTCTATAAACTTTATTAATAATGATATGCTAGCCTATTGAATTACTAACCATAATCTCAATATCAAGCTTGTCTAACACTAAACCTTAGTCCAAAGCCCATGTTATGTATATATAAAAGTGTGTAGAACCTAGGTCTATAATTGCTAAAGCAAGCAAATTAAAGAGTTAAAAAGTACCCAATATAAAATCTGCTGTATCCACATTCTCTCTAGCTCGGATAACATATTTCCTAGCTAAAGCTCTACTCTTTGACTTGTCTTTCTATATACCCTCAACTCAATCTCCAGTATCCTTTTGATCTCTCCTTTGAGAAGAATTTGTAGGCTTCTTAGGACATTCCCTCCATAAGTGACCTTTAGAGCCGTAACCCCAGCATACTCCTTCTAGAGTCTTTAACATGTACCTTGATTTTTTCTATTACAGTGCTCACACTAAGGCCAATGGGCACTACCGGTTATAAATCTCAATGAACCTAAAGTCTGAGTCCACTGTCTAGATTATGCTCTAGATCCTTGTCTTGACTTCTGAGTTTGATCTTATTTTTGACTTTAGTATTGGTTGGACTAATCACCCTTATGTCTCTTATCAAATATAGATACTAAACTATCATGGCCTTGTCCAAAGGATCTTTTCCTCTAGAAGCCATCTCTCTTTTTTTATAACTTATAGACTAATTTTACTAACTAGTATGTAGCAACCAAAGCAAAAAAATCTTGAATCTTTATAAGAAGAATCTAGAGCATAATGTCAAGGTTTAGCCTTATTTCAAACCTCTTATAGTATTCTTCTTCTATGGTAACAACCCCTCTAGCATACCTACTGAGCCTAGCGAACTCTTTCCCATACTCTGATACTATTATGTTCCCCTACTTCATATCCAAAAATTCTTGTCTCTTCAGATCC
>CANXYI011771377.1:0-10575 GCA_948208565.1 Hura crepitans
GCTGTAAGCATAAAGATGCTTAGAGTTAACATGTGGACGCTTACTTGGGAAGTAAGTACATTGGAGACCCACCATGAGATCTTCAAATGGATACTTAATCTATATCAGTGACAGTATCTCATCATATCATAGTGCAAGTATCCTTAGACTTGAGATCACTAACTATCTTAAATATAGAGTGACATACTTTGACTCCAAAGCTTTTACTTCGAACAAAAAGTATACATAGTGAGGTACTTGGCTATGGCATGACATATTTGAAGATAGGGTAGTAATCAACAAAGGATTCACCACCCCAAATTATAATGGGGATTTTATATCACAGTTCCGATGAGTAATCTTTATTCAAGAAACTTTTGCCAAAGTAAGATGCCAAGTGTGAATGGGATTCACAAAGGGCATTTTTGGAATAAAGGTGAAATTATTAGAACAATATGTCCAGGGCTTAATTAGGAATACTTAGTTAAGCTTTGAGTTGACACAAGTCGATACTCTAAACTGGATGCGATAAAATATGGTGAAAGGAGTTTATTGCATCGTAACTGTATATGGAAGGGTTAAGTCAAACCACTTGACTTTTTAGCACTTGGTAGTCTTAATGCATGGCTAAATACCTCTCTTGACTTGTTTACAAGTGATATATTAATTGGTGAATTGATATTGGTTCAATAAGATTGAATCTATAGAGTCCCAGTTAGACTAGGACTCGAATTTACTGTGTACTGCCAAGTTATTCTAGAAGCCTATAGGGTCACACACATAAAAGAAGTTTGGGGAAGATTAAATGGGATTAAATGTTTTAATGATATGAGATATCATTGGAAGAAGAATTAAGAAGAAGAAATGAGCAAATGGGCTTGTGGCTCACTTGCAAATAAAAAGTCTAGAAAATCAGGGTTTTTGAAAATCAGGGTTTTTGGACTTAGGCCTTGTTGAGTCCAAATTTTAATTGTTCTTGCATCTAATTTTTTTATAGGCTTTTAAAAAGGTTTAAAAGGCCTTAAATAAAAATAATTATTAATCCAAATGGGGCCTAGGAGTGCGACATAGGATTAATGAAAGTGAGGCCAAAGCAGATTGCACATAAGCCCATTAAAAGTCTTATACGCATAGGATAGAATAAGGCCCAATTGATAGGTCCATTCTAATCTAACTTAGGGCAGATTTTAAGTGCTAAAATCTAACGTAAATAGGGTTTATTTATAATATAAATAATCCTTATTATAGCAGTCATCATGGGCGCATTTTCTATAGTAGAAATTGCTGTACAGGATAATTGAAAACACATTTTTCTTCTTCTTCCTTCATCTACTTGAAAATCCTACTAGCACCTGGATTTTCAAGTTGCTCTCTTCTAAGAACTTGTTGAGTGGATTACCTTAGAGGTGTTCCCAATTGAGGATCACTGTGATTTGCAACAACCTGATGAGAAGAGCAAAAGAAAAGGAAAGCTGCATATTGGAATCACGTGGAGAATTTACGGTAAATTCTTATTCTGTGATTTCATCATATATAAGTTTTTTTTTTTTGTTTTTCAATTTTTCAATGTTCCAACCTTTGCTAGGATTCCATGAATATTTTATTTTCACTGTGCATGAGTCCATGGAAACCAACAATGTCAAGCATGTAGATAGATAGATATACATATACATTGGCATTCATTTAATAGCTTTAGTTTATAATTTACATACCATAATATCTCAAATACATGCTTAGCCAATTTTATATCCCAAGCCCAAAACCACTATATATATATGAGTGTCATACTCTATATACATAGAATATACAAAAACATACAGAGAATATACCCTCAGAGGCTCGTTAGTTACACTATAATTATTGAGGCTGGATAGCTCTACTCTCTATAGCCTATGCATCAAAACACCGACACACTGAGTATGAACTCAGAGGTGAATTTAATATGATATATATGTGATAAGACTTGCAACCAAGTAACCACACATATCATGCAATTCATGTTGCCATACAAGTCCAATTAATTATAATTTTGCCTTTTATTAGTCTGTCTTATTATTTATACTTTAGTGTCATATAGCCTATTCAATTTACCTAAGTATGTCTTCTATTATTCTCAATTATGACAGTCAAGTGATATAAAAGCCATTATTATTACATTTTATGTGTGTGTATCCCTTTTTACTCATTTAGTCCCATACTAGAAAAACTACACTTAAGACACTGATAGTGGGATCCAGACTATGCAGTGGCCCAGATTTTGGACCTCGGTAGCTGCACCTACCCCAAATCCATCCAATAGGAGGGATTAGTTCATAAGAACCTCTTAAATTAGAGTGGCAGGGATCAGTCCTAGTAGACCTCCCAAACAGTAGTAGAGATAAGAGAGATAAGCCCCGTAGGACCTCTCAAATCCCAATCATCATATCATCTCAGGTGGATGGTAGGGATCAACCTCATGGGACCTCCCAAATTCATAACAATATTGGTAAGTAGGGATCAGCCCATATGGAACTCCCAATATTCAAGTGTACAAGGCTCACTATCAAAACCTCGACAGCTGCACTCGCCATATCAAATACACAAGCAATAGCCTAGGAGGACCAAAGCCCTTAGCAGCTGCTAATTCCTTAGTTGGCCGGTTAACCCATCTAGTGGGTGTCCAACTGATATGGGCTAACATCTAGTTACCAATTTTTAGTGACACAGTTATAGGTCATATATCATTACTCATAATAGTTCTTATAATCATCACAATTACGTGCAAACTTTCACATCTACATGTTTCACAAGTACGATCCATTTACTATCATGTCACTATTCGTTTGGTCATTTCTATGACCTTAATTCTCATGTCATCATCATTATGCAAACCATCTCACTTGTAACAACATCACATATCATTATCATCTAAATTTTCATATCTTAATATGGTTACTATTACTATTACTTAATGTCACATTTACTTGCATTATTTCACCTAATTCATCTTTATGCATTTAGCCATGTTATGCCTTATTCTTATTACCATTAAGTGCCATTTTCACACACATACATGTTTTTCACCCTTTTCCCCACGTTAGGCCATTTTATGTACCATTAACTTACTTTACCAATTTCACATTACAACCACAATTTATGCTCACTTCTTAGCCTAATTACATTAGCAATGCTTATCACTCACAAATGCATACCACATTATCACCATGCACACCATTCAGCCACACCTTGGACACACACATGCACATAACTTTCTCACTTTTATACTAACATAATTACATAACCATTACACATTAACATGCACACATACACACAAACTCACACTTCCTACACACTTTCACATGCACATTCATGCATACACATGACAACACACATGTATTACTCGTAAACCAAGGTTTTCATGAATAGTGTTTTCTAGGCCCAAGGGATGTTCCCTGCGATGCAGGACATCATTTTGAGTTCGATGACTCGCATATCGGCTATAAAATTTTGACGGGGTTGAAAGTGGTCAAAACGAATGAAATTAAAAATTTAGCAGAACCAATAAATCATTTCGGGTCAAGAACTAGTGGTTGAGAAGATAAAATGAGGTGGTGCCGGGATAGCTCCAGGAAGTGCTAGATGGACCCAAAAATATTATACCCTGAACCTCAAAAATTTCACTGAGTATGATGGAAAAGGAATTATAATTTTCTGAGGTTGTTTAATATTTTTTCGAAATATTTTATTCTGGAAGGTGAATATTACTAGAAAGTCAACTGTTGACTTTTGACTTGAAATTTTATGTGAGCCTTCGTGACACTAAATGGGGATTTTTAAAACTAGAATGAATATTTTTATAGGTCTAAGGAATATTTTATTCATTTTTTAAGGTTAAAAATGGCGCGATTGTGGCCATCCACCTTGCACATACATTTAAGGAGACATATGTAAGGGAGGATAAAAAGAAAAGAATTCATCTTCCTCCCTAAACACCAAAAGCCGATGCCATTTAGGGGTTAAAGAGCTCTCTATTTTCTTATTCCTTCTCTCTCCTCCCACTATGAAAACCCACAAAATTTATGTGGTTTAGAACCTTCATGGTCCCCTGAAGCTTTTTCAAGTGATAGAATGAAGAAAGGAGGTCCAAAAATGGAGATTTAAGCACTTGATGAATAGTGCCAAATTCATGTGTAAGTGGTCCTTTTCATGATTTCATATTTTTATTAGAGACTATGTGAAGTGTAGATAACATCCATGGAAAGAGATTTCATTTGAGAGTTGTGTATAATTTTGTAGGAATTTTCAAAGTTAG
This sequence comes from Hura crepitans, assembly GCA_948208565.1. Taxonomy (NCBI): domain Eukaryota; kingdom Viridiplantae; phylum Streptophyta; class Magnoliopsida; order Malpighiales; family Euphorbiaceae; genus Hura; species Hura crepitans. The sequence continues at coordinate 4,271 of CANXYI011771377.1, forward strand.
AACCTTGTCTGGAAGTTTAAGAAATGGTGGTTCAAGGTGGCAGAAGAGGAATTCCATGGTTTTAGAGTAGCTTTAGCATGACAAGGAGTCCACTATAAGTGAATTTACTTGAAACATATTATGTATGTTAAGATAAAATGGAATTGAAGATGGGTGTGTATGTATAAAAGTTGGGGTTTCATGTGTGTGCATGTGTGTGAGTATGTGAAATGTATGTTAAAATGTGTAAACTGATGATTTAGGATGATAGGGATGTGAATTGGATGTGCATGTATATGGCACATGTATGACTAAGTGTATGTCATGTTATGGATATGTAGGTATGGCATGATGGTATGTGAGAGTAGAATGGTATTATGATGCATGGTATGCAAGTGACATGAAATGACTAAAATAGTTATGTGAAGGGAAATAATAAGTTATAATGTATGAAGGACGTATGTGGAAGGAATGGTGAGAGTATGTGAAACAATAGGTAAAATGCATAATGCTGGGTGGAAAGAAAATGAATCTAATTAGTTGTTATGATGTGTAAGGTTTTAGGGATTTAAATAATGGACTAACATGTGAAAATAAATGTAATGTTGGATAAGATAAGACATCTTAAAAATCTATGGATTTAGGTGAAAGGAAAGGATTGGAATAAGTGAAAAAGTTGGTAAGAAAAATGTACCAAAGGAATAGTGACAGTTATGTAAAATGGACCCGTAACTGTCTTAAAACTTACGATGACCTGTAACTATCCAAAAAATATGATCGGACAAAATAAAATAAAATCTGTGTCTTTTTAATTTGAATATAACTAGAATAAATATTTAACAAAGGAAAATAATTAATTTGGCTAAATTAGAACCAGAATGGAATGCAAAGCTGATAAATGACTGAAATGTTCAAGAAATAAATTGAGAAAGAAATAAGGAGAAATTTTCATTGCATAATAAGCTATGAATAAAGTTTAGGAGACTAAACTTTGAAATATTAGTAACTTCAGGACATGCAAAGAGGGTATAACTAATAAAGATTTAAGGCTGTAAAATGGGGTAGACCTCATAAGGAAAGCCATAACAGATATAGTGCAAATTATCAGACTGTGTAGAAAATAAGTATTATTAAAGAACAGTAATACCGAAGTAAAATTACTAAATTTGAGAACTATGTTACGATATAGTTATGCAAGAATTATGTAAAATAAAATACATGGAATAACCTTTTAAGGCTTATGGAAATGAGGCAAGATACTCAATGGAAATTTATTGATAAGAGAACTAAGAATGATTCTGAAGAATGATATATTGTTATGGACAAATTGAATAATAAATCTAATGGCTGTAAAAGATAATTGAAAGAGGAAATCTACGAATTCATGGTTGATCATACACTGGATAGGTTAACTAGTCAACTAGGGATTAGCAGCTGCTAGAGGCTGAGTCTATTGGAGTTTAGCCTGTGTATGGCAGATGCAGCCACCGAGCATGGATTTGAGCCTGCATGCTCTAGGTATTGGGAGTGGTCTAGGGACGAGTCCCTGCTTACCCACTTATGGATATTGGGAGTGGTCTACGGATGGGTCCCTAAATATCTACCCTTGCTATTGTTGATATGATTTGCAGATATTGGGAGTGGTCTATGGACGAGTCCCTAGAGTATCTGACGATAGTTGTATACAGACATCGAGGTCCATAATGCAAGCCAAGGTACAGTTTTGCTTGTTGTTTGGTTCTCAGATAATGGGTTAGTGTAGCAGTCGAGGCCCAAAATAGGGGCCACTGTACATTGTGATCCTGTTATCTAATAGCTAGGAGTTCTTCCTGAACCTGTGGGGATAAATGATAAACAAAAGAATTTGAATAGACTCAATGACATGAATGAGAAATCTGAGGCATAATTACCTCAATTGAAATTAATTTGTGAATGAACGCACTAAGATTAAATAATAGTTGTAAAGGTTGAGATTTAATAAACTTATGTGAACTTAATAAGATTACCTAAAGGAATAAGAGATTGAGGAAATGGTAACTGGATAAGAAATCACGTAAAAGAGATAAGTTACAGGAGAAATTAATTAAAACACTAGAAAATTTTAAAATATGTATGTATAACAAATGAACCGAATTGAATGATGAAAATATACTAGAAAAGGGTATACATAGGGGGTGAAGCAATACTGGTCTAGTGATTAAAACATGGTAAGAACACATAACTTGGAGAAATGATAATATGATTCCTTTGATAGATAATTTTAAATGAGAACTTAAAAAAAGGATTGGGAAATCTTTAACAAATATTAGTAATAAGTTCTTGTGTGCTTGCGTGTGATATAGTACATTGTATGCTTGGTTAAATTCACCACTGAGTGCATACTCAGCGTATCGGTTTTTTGATGCACAGGTGGTAGATTTGGAAAGATATGATGCAGACAATCAGTAGTGTAGCCGACGACTGTCTAGGTATGATATTATATGATTAGATTACATGGTATAAGTAAGTAAAGGAACTTATGCATGTTTTTAAGGGTGACTGGGTGTTAGGATGCTTGGTACTACTAAGACAGTAACCTATAATAGTGAGTAAACGAGTTGGTAGCTGTAACTAAAGCCTAGGCTGATAACTGACTATAAGATTAGCCATGTGAGTGTCATATGCCTGATAGAATTACCTCAGACCATAGGAGCTATTATAGGAAATTTAAAGACTGAATGGGATAAGTGTAGGTAAAAGTTAAATAAAAGGCCTCTGGGGAAGTCCAAGGATAGGTGACCTCACGGGAAGTAGCACGCTTTGCCAATTTTCTACAGGAATAGGTAGGGGGTGTTACAACACATATATTACATGAAATTCACATACCTAAGGTGTCAAAATACCCTTTTCCATGACTTCAAGCCTTTGGATGCCCTTCTTTACCAAGCTTCCCTTTTTTTCCTATAAACATACACATTCTGGGGTTTAAAAAATTTCTAAAAATTGTACACAACTCCAAATTGAAAGCTAGTTACATGGCTAAGCTAGGCACACTTAGGACCACTTAAAACAAAAATAAAAAGTGGAATAAAATCACTTACACCCAATTTTAGCACTATTCACCAAATGTGTATATCTCACTTTTGAGCCACTATTTTCGAATTTTGTCAATTGAAGTGGCTTCAAGAGACTATGAAGGCAAATAACCATATAAATTTTGAGAGAAATGGGCTAGAATTAAAGGAGATATGAAGAAAAAATAAAGGAGAGAGAAGATGGTGATGGCATCAGACTAATGGGTTGGAAGGAGGAGAGGAGCTCTCTTAGCACATGTGGCACCCCTACGTGTGCACACCCTTTTATAATAGTGAAGTGGATAGCTCATATCATGCCACGTGTTAATCTAATGGTCCATTTTAATTTGATTTTCTTTTAAACTTCAAAAATTCAAAATAATTTCTCTAGGCCTCTAAAAATCATGGTCTTAGTGCCAAAAATTCTTGATAGTGCCTATTAAGGGCCCCATAAAATCTCAGGTCAAAACTCCCTTGGGAACTAAGGTTACTATTCACTTGTATAATTAAGAAATTTTGAATAAATATCAAACAATCTTAGAATATTAAAATTCCTTCACCAATAGACTCATTGGAATTTTTGATCTCGGGGTATGATATTTTTAGGTCCATCCGAGCATATCCCAGACCATTCTTGGCATAAACTCAACTAAGATCATTATTCACTAGTTCTTAGCCTAAATGATTTATTTGTTCTACTAAAAGTTTCAATTCTTTCATTTTTATCATTTTCTATCCCATCAAAGTTTTACGACTAGTACTCTCCCTTTTAGCCATCATAGGATGCTCCGTATCTCGAGAGATACTATTCATGCCTCAGAGGGACTATTCATGAAACTGAGATTTACGGCCATTACAATCTTTCCCCTCTTAAAAAATTTCATTCTCGAAATTACTTGGCGATAATAGATGTGGATACTAAGCTTTTATCTGCTCCTCACTTTTCCACGTGGCTTTCTCAATCTTGTGGTGCTTCTACAGCACTTTCACCAATGGAATAGATTTGTTCCTTAATTCTTTGACTTCTCTGGCCAATATTTGTACTAGCTCTTCCTCACAAGTCAAGTCTGGCTGTACCTGAATCTTTTCTACAAGTATCATATGGGTAGGATCAGATCGATATCATCTTAGCATTGAGACATAGAACACATCATAAATCTAATACAACTCAAGTGGTAAGGCCAGTCTATAAGCTACCGGTCGCATACATTCTGTAATCTCATATGGACCAATAAATTTGGAACTTAATTTTCCCTTTGTGAGAAATCTGAGTATCTTTTTTTGTGGTGATACTTTCATAAACACTTTCTCACCAACCTCATATTCAATGTCCTTTTGTCTTAAGCCAGCATTTGACTTCTGTTGATCTGTTGTAGCCTTTAACCTGTCCCTTATGATTTTAAATTTCTCTTCATCATCCTTGACCAAATCAAGTCCCATAAGCTTGCTTTTGCCTACTTCACTCTAACAAATTGGTGTTCTGCTCTTTCTACCATATAATGTCTTATAAGGTGCCATGCCTAAGCTAGCCTAATAGCTATTGTTGTAGGCAAATTCAGCCAGAGCTAGGTATCGAACCCAACTTCCTTTAAATTTAATTGCGTGACTGTGCAGCATATCTTTCTGTACTTGTATCACCCATTCTAATTGCCCATCTGTCTGAGGGTGAAATGCTATGCTGAAAGTCAGATGAGTACCCAGAGCTGTTTGTAGTTTCTTCCAAAATCTAAAGGTGAATCGAGGGTCTTTGTCTAAGATAATAGGAACTGGCACTCTATGCAATCACATCACACTTATCATTTGGCCATTAGAGCATTCCCATACATGATATTTCATTTCACCATTTAGCACTATTAACACATGCATTTAGTATAATTCAACTACCAATCAATTTACACTTTATTGCTCATTAACATAGCTATATATACACATTAAATGCATTAACAGACAAATGTTTTAATTATGCAAATTCACACTTTAAGGCATTCCATTCTTGGATACACATACTAAGGGTCTCAAAGACATTAAGCAAGCCTCTTCAAGCTTTCTTTTTGCCTTTTCCTTTGCTTCTTTCTCTTTTCTCTATAAATATACAACATATATACATATAAAAATCCAAAATGAAATCGCTATGCTTCAAAACATCAAGTTGACTTTAAATAACTCTTCTTAGGTCCTTATTACACTATAAAAAATATCAAACTCTAAGAAAAACCACTTAGCTAACACTTGGTCACTATTCACATAAAACTTTAAACCCTCAATTCTTTAAAAATTACTCATTGATTCTTACTTTAATCACTATAAAAATGCATAAAAGCTTTGATTAGATGTAGAGTTATTCAATTAAAGGGTTTTAAGGTGTGGAAAGCTTAAAAAATAGTGAAGGGGAAAGAGCTAATGCCATCAGGTTAGAGGGTGTAAAGAGGAAAAAGACTCATTTTTTATTTGACCATCAGGTTAGGGTGCCATAAATCACTTAATCAATACCCAAAAGGCCCAAACAAACCATACTCAAAAACCCAAAAAATTGAATTAAACTGGTACTTTGATATTTATAAAATATCTCATGATATTGAAAAAAATCCAATACCAATCCTAATGTATTATTTAGAATATTTAAGTATCGGATTGTGACATTCCTAGGTTAATTGGAGCAAAAAATAATATTTTATGATTCAGCTTCAACTAGGTTACTATTTATAAAATGCTAACGTAAAAACTTTACTTCTATTTTTAACTATCTTAAAGACTTCGTTTTCATTCCAAATTTTGCTCATGATTATTTTATAAATAATACTTCCTGTTAATTGCATAAGTATAACCCGAGTCTTAAAAAATACTATTCACATCCTGAGAAGTACTATTCATAACTTTGAGATTCTTGAATGTTACGTTTTCCCCTCTTAAAAGAATTTTGTCCTTGAAATTACTTGGTTCTAATAACTATGGATATTGCTCCTTCATCTAGGCTTCACTCTCATATGTCGCTTCTTTAATGTTGTGGCACCTTCATAACATATTCACTAAGGGCACTGTCTTGTTCATAGCTCTTTTACTTCACATGTTAAAATCTTCATTAGTTTCTCCTAATATGATAGATCTAGGTATATCTCAACTTCTTCATATGCTAACACATTTGAAGGATCTAATATGTATCACTATAGCATTGAAAAATGGAAGATGTTATGAATCTATTCCAATTCTAAAGGAAAGCTAATTTGCATGCTACCAGTCCCATACATTTTTTTATTTCATATGGTCCAATAAACC
>CANXYI011771388.1:0-11227 GCA_948208565.1 Hura crepitans
TTAGGGCCTATGAACATTGTAGAAATAATGTTAAAAACTACACTAAAAAATGTTGAGAATTGAACCCAAAATTGGCTTGCGAAACTTAACATAATAACCTATGACTGTCTAGTTTGACCATTACCTGAACAAAAAATACCACTAGATAGTAAATGGCAAATACTTGAGAAATAGTTATGCAATAAATTCAAGCATAATATACTTTAATTTTTGGCAATTCCAATACTTGAAAAAACTCTTGAGAATTTACTTGGTACAGCCAAATTATGGCCATACCAGACTGGGCTAAAATTGAATTGCATAATAAAATTCATAATTAATTATTTTTCATTCTTAAATATTATAAGAAGTTAATTTATAAAGGAATAAACATAAATTGAGTTACATGGCCCATTAGTTAGACACCCGCTAGATGGATTAACAGGTCAACTTAGGGATTTTAGCAGTTGCTACACTGTCTATTTTTTAGATAGGACCGGTACAGCAACCTAGGTCCATAATAGGGCTACTATACTAGTTTTTTGGATAGACAATTTTCTATTCTTACCACCTGATGCTAGCTACTTAAATTTTACTAGTGCAGTGGTGTAGGTCCCAAAGGGCTATTACACTAGTCTATTAGATAAGCTAGTCTGCTGGGCAGACCCAGTTATGCCACCACTAATCTTTAAATAAGGCCAGTATAGCGGCTAAGGTCTTCAAGGGCCACTGTACTAGTCTGTTGGACAGACAGCACCTTGTTATTCACACCTTGGGTGCTATAACTTAATCAAGCCGGTGCATCGGTTGGGATCAAGAATGTGGATCATTGCACTATTTTATTCCCTCTAGGTTGAGTGTATGTCAGTGTCGTCTTCCCAGTCATGCCAGATAAATTAATAAAATAAAAAACATATGAATTACACTAGAATTAATAAAGCATTAAAATGCATAATTGGACTTAATTATCTGAAAAATACAACAAAAGATATACCTAGGGGTATTTTGGTAATTTTACACGTGTAGTACTTATTGGCTTGATTAGTTAAGGTTATGCGAGCTCTCTTTAAGAATGATTTAAAAACTATGATTTGCTTAGTCTTTAATGATTAAATGAAGGATTTATTGACATCAACTGGTACAAGGGTAAGTTGGTAATTTGGCAAATGATTATTGTAAATTGAACCTAATAATTAGAATAAGTTAATATTATGACTATATATGTATAGACAAAGTACCTAACATGTTTTAAATCCTTAAATTAACCACTGAGTATATTTTATACTTAGCGTACCTGTCTTGGTGTGTAGGCAACTAGAACAGAGATGTAGCCTCATAAAGCGTGTAGTCAGAGTTTAAAGGATATTTTTTACAGAAGGTTATGTATATTTTGTATAGTTTTGAACTCTATGTACTTAGGTGGGAATAGGTGTTATGTATATAAAGGACATGTAATGTAATTATATAAGTACAAACTGTGTTATAATAAGCAAGTTATCAATTTTTTTGAGTGTGTATGGCTTTTATTGATAATGTGTGACCCTAAGGCTCTACTTCGTATTTTTTTTTATTACGATGTTAATGTTTGATAGAGTGATGATGTTAGGCTGATACCTAGGGGATTAGAAGGGTCCGGGAGATGTGGAATTATGTTATACAAGTGTTTTTATGGGTTAAAATTTTAGGACAGTGACTCGAACAGCTGTTATGCTTTTGAAATTTAGGAAAAATTTGTCTAACTTCTAATTGATCAATAATGGCATAAATCGTATGGCATGACCCTATGGAATGTATAAGATTAGACATGACTAAACTTGGAGTTAGATAGAGTTAAATATTACATAATAAGTAAAAGTTAAACGAATGTACATGGGAGAAATTTCAGGATGGGTGACCTAGCGGGAAGTACACCGCTTATTGGGTTTCTTCGGGAATCCAGTAGGGGGTGTTACATTATGTGGTATCAGAGTATAGGTTAAATGTTCCTAGGTAGAGTACATGAGTGCAATTGTCAAAGTTTCAATTCCTATGACCTATTATACTGTACAAGGCTGATAAGTTATTCCTTTTGCTATAAGCATATGGCTGATCAAGTTCTCGAAGGAGGGGTTAAAGAAGTGCCTAGTTTTGCACCGACTATTATATAGGGGGTAGGCAATGCATTAGTACCTGAACCCAATGATGTTAAATAGCAGCCACAGCTGCAAGTGTCTAGTCAATAGTAAGTAGAAGCATCTCTTGCTTTGTTACAACAGATAGTGAATTTGCTTAGAAATACTACTACTACTGCTGCTCCACCTCTACCTCCTCTAGCTCTAGTACCACCTGTACCACTAGCTCCTCCATAGAAAACTCCTTTAGAAAGGCTAAGGAAGATGGGAGCTATTGATTTCCAAGGGAGGAAGGAGGATGATGCTGCCACGATTGAGTATTGGCTAGATAAGACATTTAGAGTTTTAGAGCAGTTAAATTATATAGAAGCAGAAAATCTACAGTGTGCAACTTATCTTTTTCAGGAAGAAGCTTATAATTGGTGGAATACTATTAAGAGGAGAAAAGCACCTGTAGACCTGACTTGGGAGTTTTTCTTTATAGAGTTTAGAAAGAAATATATACCTAACTCCTATGGATAAGAGAAGATAAGAATTCCTTGGCTTAAACTAGGAAAGAAGGACAATATCAGAGTATGAAAAGATTTTACCAGATTACTGAAATATGCTAAAGAGTTCATCCCTAATGAGGAGGAGAAAAGTATGAGATTCTTAATAAGGTTGAATATAGAGTTGAGAATGCAGATAGCAAGCCCCAAGGGGAAAGATTTTACAGTGTTGGTGTCTACTGCCTGTGACATGGAAGAAATGATGCAAAAGAAGAGGGATTTCTTCCAGAGGAAGAGGCAATTCACTATGGGACAGTCTAGTGCAGTGTCAGGGGATGGTAAGAAAAGAAAAAAGGTTTAATCATAGACACAGTCTTAGCCTAGGCCTTAGTATCAGTAAGGATATCAGAGGCAGAGACAGGCATAGTCATAGAGATCTAGACAAGCTTCTACAGGTAGACCTCGATTGCCTCCTCGGGTTAATAGTTCTCCTAGTATAAGGGGTAACATGAATGGACCTCCCACTTGTAATACTTGTTAGAAGAAACATTAGGGGCAATGTAGACTAGCTAGAAAAGGAGAGTCTTTCCACTATGTTGCCAGAGACCACTATAGAAGATAGTGTCCTCAAAGACAGTAAGAGGGTGCTTAGACATAGGTATCTAATGTAACACCTCAGAATATGGATTAGAGGTAGAACATAGGAGAGTAGCCTAGTGCTAGCTAGGGCACCAGATCTGAGGCTTATGCTTTAATTATGTAGTATGCTGTGAGAGCCAGAGAAGAGGCTATAACACCAGACATCATAACTGGTAACTTTTATTTATTTGATGTTTTAATTTTGCCTTTGATAGACCCTGATTCTACACACTCATATGTATGTACTACTCAAGCACAAAATAGGGGGTTAGAGCCTGAACATATTAATATAGATATCAAAGTTAGTAATCCTATAAGGCAGAGTGTGACTATGACTAGGGTGTATAAGCAATAGCCTCTAGTGATTCAAGGGTATAGATTTTCTACTAATTTGATTGATCTGCCTTTTAATGAGTTTAAAGTGATATTAGGAATGGATTAGCTAATTGAGCATCAAGCCATAATTGATTGTAGATATAAGAAATCGACCTTTCAAACTGTAAAGGGATAAATAGTGATAGTGGATGGTGAGAGAAGTCTTCTGAACAATCTTATCTCTGTTATTAAAGAATAAAAACTTCTTTAGAAAGGGTGTAAGGCATACTTGGCTTATGTTATTAACATGAACATCTCTAATTCTAATCTTGAGTATATCCCCATTATTTTTGAATTTCCTGATGTATTCCTAGATGAGTTGCCAAGCTTACTACCTCAAAGAGAACTTGATTTTGAAATTGAGGTGTATTCGGGTATAACTCTAATATTCATTGCTCCTTATTGAATGGCACCTACTAAATTAAAAGAACTGAAAGTACAGCTGCAAGACCTATTAGATAAGGGTTTTATGAGATGTAGTGTGTCTCCTTAGGGAGCACCTATATTGTTTGTAAAAAAGAAAGACGGGTCGCTTAGATTGTATATTAATTGCAGGCAACTAAATAGGATGACTATGAAAAATAAGCATCTGCTGCCTAGAATAGATGATTCTTTTGATAAGTTGAGGGGTGCAAGTGTGTTTTCAAAGGTTGATTTGAGATTAGGATATCATCAACTAAGAATCAAAGAGGCTGACATTCTTAAAACTAATTTCAGAACCTAGTATAGGTGTTGTTAATTCTTGGTGATGCCATTTGGGCTCACCAATGGACTAGTAGCTTTTATGGATCTCATGAACAAGGGCTTTCAACCTTATTTGGATTAGTTTGTGGTGGTATTTTTAGATGATATCTTAGTGTATTCTAAAAATAGGGAAGAGCATGAATAACATCTTAAGGTTGTGTTACACACTCTGAGAGAGAAATAGTTATATGCCAAGCTCAGTAAATGTGAGTTTTGGCTAAGTCAAGTTGCTTGTTTGGGATACATAGTTTTAGTAGAGGGGATCAGAGTTGACCCTGGTAAAGTAAAGGCAGTGTTAGAATGGGAACCTCCTAGGAATGTAATAGAAATAGGAAGTTTTCTAGGATTAGCTAGGTAATATAGGAGATTTGTGAAAGGGTTCTCTATCATTGCGACTCCTTTAACCAGATTGATTAGGAAGCATGTGAAATTTGAGTGGGATGATAAGTGGCAAGCCAGTTTTAAGGAATTAAAGAAGATGTTGATAAAAGCTCCTATCTTGATTCAACGTGAATAGGGTAAAGATTTCATAATGTATAGTGATATTTCACTAAATGGTTAGGATGTGTGTTGATACAAGAGGGAAAGGTAGTAGCTTATGCTTTAAGGCAGTTGAAGCCCCATGAGAAGAACTATCCTACTCATGACTTAGAGCTAGTTGTTATTGTTTTTGCTTTGAAAATATAGAGGCACTATCTATATGGAGCGAAGTGCTACATATATACATATCATAAGAGTCTAAAATACCTCCATACCAAGAAGGAATTGAAATTGAGATAGAGAAGGTGGTTAGAATTAATAAAGGACTATGATTGTGATTGATTATCACCTAGGGAAAGCAAATGTGGTGGCAGATGCTTTGAGTATGAAGTTTATGGTGACTTTGAAAGCCATGAATGCTAGGTTGCAGCACACTTTAGAACATGCTGTATTGGCTGAGTTATAGGTCAAGCCAGATCTCAAATAGTAGATCAAAGACTCAGATGAAAGATGAATAGCTAGTTTAAATGGCAAGTAAAGCTAAAGAGTGGAAGACCATAGGGTTTGAGTTGACAGAAGCTAAATGTTTGTATTATTAGAACAGGTTATGTGTAACTAGTACAGATGACCTGAGGTTACAGATATTGAAGGATGCATATAATGCTCTTCATTCTATGCATCCTGAGAGCACAAAGATGTATTTAGACTTGAAGTCTCATTATTGGTGGCCTAGTATGAAAGGGTTGTGGCAAAATATGTTGCAAGGTGTCTGATATGTCAATAAGTGAAAGCTAAACATCAAGTTCCTTTTTGATTGTTACATCCCATAGCAATAGCAAAATAGAAATGGGAAAAGGTAACCATGGATTTTGTGAGGCACTTACGTATGACTAAAGGCAAATGTGATGTTGTATGGGCAATTATTAACAAAGACAACTCACTTTATCTCAGTCAGGATGGATTATTCATTAAAGAAGCTAGCTAGACTATATATGGATGAAATAGTCAGGTTACATGGTGTGCCAGTGACTATTATTTTTGATAGAGATCCTCGCTTCACATCTAAATTTTGGAAGAAGCTATAAGAGACATTAGGTACCATATTAGCCTATAGGACAACTTTTTAGCCTTAGACTGATAGACAGTCTGAGTGGGTGATACATATACTTAAGGCTATGTTGTGAGGTTATGTGATTGAGTTTAAAGGTAGCTGAGATCAGTACCTATCTTTGGAAAAATTTGCCTATAATAACAGTTATCAATTTAGCTTCGAAATGGCCCTATATGAAGCATTATATGGCAGATGATGTAAAACTTTGTTGTGCTAGATTGAAGTTAGGGAAAATGAAATCTCTGGTGGGGATTTAATTAGAGATGTTAAGTAAAAAGTGAAAGTGATTAAGGAAAGGCTAAAAGAAATAATTGACAGGCAAAAATCATATGCTGACTAAAGATAAAGAGATATTGAGTATGCAATTGGTGAAAAAGTGTTCTTGAAGGTTTCTTTATGGAAGAAAGTATTGAGATTTGAGAAAAAGGGGAAATTGAGTTCTAGGTTTATCAAACTTTATGAGATTATAGTGAGGGTCAGACCTCTAGCATATAGGCTAGCATTACCACCTGAGCTATAATAGATACATGATGTCTTCCATGTTTTTATGCTTAGGAGGTACGGATTGGATCCATGACATGTGATTCTGATGTCAGATATTGAAGTATTGCCTAATCTAAGTTATAAAGAGGAACCAGTTCAAATTTTGGCTCATAAAGTAAAATAATTAAGAAATAAATCCATATCATTGGTTAAAATGCTATAGAGGCACCATAATACTGAAGAAGCTACTTGGGAGCCAAAAGCACAGATGAAGGCTTAATATCTATCATCATTTGCTTTAGCTAATTTCAAGGACAAAATTTTCTTAAAAGGGGAAGAACTATAATGCCTATGCTTTAAGGCTCCATGAATAGTGCCATTAGGTCTAAGAAGTGTGCTCGGGGTGTCCGGTCACTTATACATAAATTGAGGTAGTGACACTAGTCATGAAACTCTGAGGGGCTTTAAATTGATGAAAAAGGCAAAATTTAAAAATTTAGTAGAACTAATAATTTATTTCGGACTGTAAGCTACCCCTCTATGTAATAAAAAAATTTTTAGGCTGAGGATGACTCGAGATGTTCCTAAATGGACCCAAAAATATCAGACACTGAAGCTCAAATATTTCAATGAGTCTATTAGTGAAAGAAATTTTGAATTATGAGGTCATTTGTAAATTCTCATAATTTTTTAGGTTAGCATACAAATTGAGGCAGTCTAAAAACTATCCTATCAATGGAATTTGGCTACAAAAATTTATGAGCATGTAGAGGGGATTAAAATATTAATTTTAAAATAAATGGTGTAATTTTTTGAGGTTTGTGTGAATTTTGTTGAATTTCTAAGGTTTTGCCAAACACCGAGTGCTTTCAGGATGGTTTGAGTGGTCGTGGAACCCACTTGTAGCAAGCCAGCTAGCCTAGAGGCCATGCCAAGTGGCAAAGTGGATTGACAAGTGGACAATTCCACTTAAACAAAGAAAAAAATTTTCTCCTTTAGCTATTAGAACTAACTCCACTCTCCCCTTTAGTGGCCATTTTCTTCTTATTGCTTTAGCCATTTCTATAATCTCTTAATTCCTAAATTCAAATTTATGTGGTAGGGCCTGAGGGAAGAAAAATGAAGGCAAAAGGAGCTCTCAAGAATTAAATAAAAGTCATCAAAGTTTCCTAGTTAGAAGCAGTCCAACAAGTGACCAAGGTGAGTTTTCATGGCTTTTTCTTGGGCTTTCCTTGGTTTCTTTAGGCTATTAGTGGTTCCTTGTGATGCCTAAGGACTAAGAGTGAGTGTGTGAATTGTTTTTAAGGTGAATTAAGGAAGAAGTGGCTTAAAGAAGTAAGGAAAAACTTCTATGGAAGGGCTAGAATCACATGGATCTTAAAGGCTAATGCTGTAAGGTTTCTTCAACCCTAAAGAGTGGAGTTTAGCACTTGTTATTAAGAGGTATGTGAATTCAAGCATTTATCTTATGTCTCCAAGGTTTTAAGGTCTAGTTTTTGGCTTCAAGTATGATAAAATATGATGGATTTAAGTAAGGTGTAGTCAGACCAAGGTGTTTAGCTTAGCGGAACATTGACTAGATGTTAAGGAAAGTTCTTTGATGGAAATAGATGGTGTTGGTGTTAAATCCTTAGTTGCCTGAGAGTGTGAAAGGATTTTGATGTGTGTTTATTATGCTTGATGTATTAGTAATGGTTTTGGTGTTGAAATGTAATGTAATCACTTGAAAATAGATTAGGAAATGTATGATTGGCATGAGTTGTATGTATGGTCGAGAGCTTGATCATGTGTTCTGAATGTATATGGCTTGATTAAGTAGCTAGAAGTAGTGTTACAAGCTTAGAATACATGGGAATATGTGGGTGTGTGTATAATGGTTTAGTGAGAATACGAGTAAGTGATGTATACTAATGATTAAGTATGAATAGCATGTATATCAGGCCTAATAGGTATAAGAATATTAGAATGGCATGTAATAGGGATGTTTAAAGCATGAAGGCATAATAATCTAGCTATGGCCAAGAACATTAGCAATGAAAATGCCATGTATGTTTGGTAAATTGTATGAATTAAAAAGGTGTCCTAAAAACTTGGGATAATGGGCATGAAATGACATAAATACCTTGGCATAAATTATCTAATTATATGTAATGTGCATGGTATAAAATAAGTGTTTGATAAGTGTTTTGAAAAGCAAGTAAAGTCCTAGGAAATGAACTTGAACTTGACAAAAAAATGACTTGAAATTGGTCTGTAAAGTGCCTTTAAGTGCTATAACATGGAATCAACAATGTGCCTTTAAGGGCTATTGCTTGTGATTCATTATTATGGCAATAATGCCTATGTTTTGGCCTTAGAAATGACCTAGTGATTATATGGCTTAGGGCCTATGAACATTTTAGAAATAATGTTAAAAACTACACTGAAAAATGTTGAGAATTATACCCAGAATTGGCTTATGAAACTTAACATAATAACCTATAACTATCTAGTTTGACCATTACCTAAGCCAAAAGTACCACTAGACAGTAAATGCAAAATACTTGAGAAATAGCTATGGAATAAATTCAAGCATAATATACTTTAATTTTTGGCAATTCCAATACTTGAAAATACTCTTAAGAATTTCCCGATACTGCCTAATTATGGCCATACTAAACTAGGCTAATATTGAACTTCAAAATAAAATTCATAACTGATTGTTTTTCATTCTTATATATTATAAGAAGTTAGTTTATGAAGGAATGAATATAAATTGAGTTACATGGCCATTAGTTTGACACCCACTAGATGAGTTGACCGGTTAACTTAGGTATTTTAGCAGCTGCTACATTATCTATTTTTCAAACAGGGCCGATACAGCAGCCTAGGTCCACATTGGGGCCATTATACTATTCTATTGGATAGACAATTATCTATTCTTTCCACTTAATGCTAGTTACTTAAATTTTGCTAGTGCAGTGGCATAGGCCTCGGAAGGCCATAACACTAGTCTGTTGGACAAACCAATCTACTAGGTAGACCTAGTTATGCCATCACTGATCTTCAAATAGTGTTGGTATAGCGGCTAAGGTCCTGGAGGGCCACTGTACTAATTTGTTGGATAGATCACACCTCCTTATTCGCACTTTGGGTTCTATAACTCAATCAAGCCTGTGCAGCGGTTGGGGTCCAGAATGTTGATCAATGCACTATTATATTCTTTCTAGGTCCAATGTAAGTGTCATCTTTCTAGTCGGGCTAAAATAGATTAATAAAATAAATATCATATGAATTTCACCAAAATTAATGAAGCATTAAAATGCATAATTGGGCCTAATTATCTGAATAATACTACAAAAGGTATACCTAGGGGTATTTTGGTAATTTTACATGTGTAGTACTTATTGGCTTGATTAGTAAAGGTTATGTATGCTATCTTTAAGAATGATTTAAAAACTATGATTATCTTGGTCTTTAATGATTAAATAAAGGATTTATTGACATGAATTGGTATAAAGGTAATTTGGTAATTTGGCACATGATTATTGTAAATTGAACCTAATAATCAGAATAAGTTAATATTATGACTATCTATGTATGGACAAACTACCTGACATGTTTTAAATGCTTGAATTCACCACTAAGTATATTTTATATACTTAGCATACCTATATTGGTGTATAGGTAACTAGAACAGAGACGTAGCCTCATAAAGCATGCAGTTAGAGTTTAGAGGATATTTTTTATAGAAGATTATGCATATTTTGTATAGTTTTGCATTCTATGTACTTAGGTGGGAATAGGTGTTATGTATATAAAAGACATGTCATGTAATTATATGAGTACAAACTGTGTTATACTAAGCAAGTTATCAATCTTTTTGAGTATGTGTGGCTTTTATTGATGATGTGTGAGCTTGAGGCTTAACTTTGTAATTTTTCTTAATTGTGGCCTAAGACTTATGTTGATTTTTGATAGAGTTATGATGTTAGGTTGGTACTTAGGGGACTAAAAGGGTTTAGGAGATGTGGAATTGTGTTATAAAAGTGTTTTTATAGGTTCAAATTTTTGGATAATCACCCGAATAGCTATTATGCTATCGGATTTTAGAAAAAAATATGTTTGTCCCATAATTGATCAATATTGGCATGAATCATATGGTGTGACCCTGAGTTATGAGTAAGGATAGACATGAATAAGATTGGAGTAAGATAGAACTAAAAATTATAGAATAAGCAAAAGTAAAACGAATGAGTATAAGAGATATTTTCAGATGGGTGACCTAGCAGGAAGTACACTGCCTAATGGGTTCCTTTGGGAATCCTATAGGGGGTGTCGCATTTTATGGTATCAGAGCATAGGTTTAATGTTCTTGGGTATAGTAAATGAGTGCAACTATCTATGCTTCAATTCCTCTAAATTATTATATTGTATGAGGCTGATAAGTTATTCTTTTAGCATTAAGCATATGGCTGATCAGGTACCTAAATGAGGGGCCGAGGAAGTGGCTAGTTTTACACCTACTATAGTACAGGGGGTAGGTAATACAATAGTGCCTGAACCTAGTGATGCTACATAGCAACTACAACCATAAGTGCCTAGTCAATAGTAGGCAGAAGCATCTTCTACTTTGTTATAGTAGATAGTGAGTTTGCTCAAACATACGACTACTATTGCTCCACCTCCACCTCTACCTCCTTTTGCTCTAATACACCTCCACCACTAGCTCTTCCATAAAAAAACTCCTTTAGAAAGGCTAAGAAAGATGTGAGCTATTGACTTCTTAAGGAGGAAGGAGAAGGATACTGTTAGGGCTAAGTACTAGCTAAACAGGA
>CANXYI011771500.1:0-18141 GCA_948208565.1 Hura crepitans
TGAGAGTTTAAAAAGTAAATCTTGAAAAATAAAAAAAGATAAATTTTCAAAAAGTAAACATGAGAAGTTTAATAAGCAAACTTTAAAAACTTAAAAAGTAATAAAAAAGAGTTGATAATGTGGCATATAAAGTAATCAGAAAAATTTTTTACAAAAAAATATTTTTTTCCACAAAAAAAAATTATAGTAACAACTATAATTAAACTTGAGGAAGAATATGTAAATATAAAAGCATAATATGTTGAAGTATAGAAATAAGTTTAGAGCAAGATCTCTTTAGAGATGAATATTTTTTAACATTTATCTTACTAGTTCCTAAGTGAAAATAAGTCATATATCTAGTTCTAAAATGTTTATGGTTGTTGGGAATAGAAATTAGCTATTTAGAAACAGAAAGATACTTTTAAAATGTTACCATTATTTTGTCTCTTTCTGTCTAGATCAACTGTTTAGAATACTGTGTAGATTATAACTACCTGGTCTGGACAGTTAATCTAGAGTCAGTTCTAAACTGTCTCTAAGTTGATTTTTCAGAAAAATTCTTTTCAATTAAATCCATTTTTATACAATTTTTGAAACAATTTAATGCATCTGTGAGTGTATGTTCCTCAAATTTGATTTTACAATAATATTTCATAATGTCTTCAAATTTCTTGGAATTTTTCTTCAAATAAATTAGTTACTTTAAACTTGAACTTTCCTTTCTTAATGTATTTTTGAATATTCTAAAATCTTTCATTTGCAACAAGAATAAGAACTGAAACAATTTAGCACACAAATAGATATCTAAAAATAATTTAAGGTTTTGTTATCATCAAAATAATTATTATAACATTTTGAGCCGACAATCTCTTCCTTTTTTATAATGGCAAAACCTTAAATTATTCTTAAATTATTTGTTAGTAATAATCTGCTCCCTGAATTTATGCATGGGGTTTAAAGAAAAATATATCTAACAAAATATTTCACACACAAAAAATGTCATGCATATACAAATTTATAAGAAATTATGTTCAAATATGATTTATAACTTGTCTCCCCTTTTGACATCATAAAAAAATCAGTGCTTCAAAAAATATTACAAAACTAAAAGAAGAAGTTAGGTGTGAGTAAAAGAAAAAAGAAAGAGGAAAGAGTTGGTGAGGAGAAGGAGACATAGTTTGGTAGAGACAAAAAGAAGGAGAAAATAATAAAATAAAAATTAAAAATTAAAAAGTGATTTTTAATTTTTTAAAAAAATAATAAGAAGAAGAAAAAGAATAAAAAATAACCTAGAAATTATAAATCGTAAAAAAATTATTTTTAAATATTTTATGAAAATGACATAAAGTAAAAAAAATAAGTCAATAATTTTTTGATAAATTGAAGCTTCCTAGTAAGCGGGAAAAGGAAAAAGAAATGGTTGAATTTTTTTTTTTTCAAAAAGTGAATATGTGGATTTAAAGAAGTAGACATTAAAAAATGAAAAAGTAAACATAAAAATTGAAAAAGTAAAAATGTTCTTTGAAAATTGAAAAAGTAACTTAAAAGGACTAAAAGTTGACTTTTGAAAAAAGCAAATTTTGAAAATGAAAAAGTAACTTTGAAAGAGTAACAAGTAAAATTTAAAAAGTGAAAAAGTAAAATGGTATTTTAAAAAGTAAAAAAGTAACATTGAAAGTTTAAAAAGTAAATCTTAAAAAATAAAAAAGCTAACTTTTCAAAAAATAAACATGAAAAGTTTAAAAAGTAAACTTTAAAAACTTAAAAAGTAATCAGAAAAAGTTGATAATGTGTCTTATACAGTAATCAGAAAAATTTTTTACAAAGAAATATTTTTCCCCATAAAAAAAAATTACAGCAACAACTATAATTAAACTTGAGAAAGAATATGTAAAGATAAAAACACAATATATTGAAGTATAGAAATATGTTTAGAGCAATATCTTTTAAGAGATGAATATTTTTTAATACTTGTCTTACTAGTTTCCAAGTGAAAATAAGTCATATATATAGTTCTAAAATATTTATGGCTGTTGGGAACAAAAACTAGCTATTTAGAGACAGAAAGACATTTTTAAAATGTTACCATTATTTTGTCTCTTTCTATCTAGATCAACTATTTAAAATACTGTATGGATTTTAACTACCTGATCTAGACAGTTGATCTAGAGTCAGTTCTAAACTGTCTTTAACCAGATTTTTCAAAAAAATTATTTTCAATTTAATTTTCAATTAAATCTATTTTTATGCAATTTTTGAAACAATTTAATACATGTGTGAGTGTATATTCCTCAAATTTGATTTTACAATAATATTTTCTAATGTCTTCAAATTTCTTGGAATTTTTCTTCAAATAAATTAGTCACTTTAAACTTAAACTTTCCTTTCTCAATGCACTCTTGAATATTCTGAAATCTTTCATTTGGAACAAGAATAAGAATTGAAATAATTTAGTACACAAATAGACATCTAAAAATAATTTAAGGTTTTGTTATCATCAAAATGATTATTATAGCCTTTTGAGTCGACAATCTCTCTCTTTTTGATAATGGAAAAATCTTAAATTATTTGCTAGTAATAATTTGCTCCCTTGAATTTATGCATGGGGTTTGAAGAAAAATTCAAAGAAAAATATATCTAAGAAAATATTTTACACATTAAAAATGTCATGCATATACAAATTTATAAGAAATTATGTTCAAATATGATCTATAACTTTTCTCCCCCTTTAACATCATAAAAAAAAATCAGTGTTGAAAAAAATATTACAAAACTTGAAGAAGAAGTTAGGTGTGAGTAGAAAAAAAATGAAAGAAGAAAGAGTTGGCGAGGAGAAGGAGACATGGTTTGGCATAGACAAAAAGAAAGAGAAAATAATAAAATAAAAATTAAAAAGTGATTTTTAATTTTTTAAAAAATTATAAGAAGAATAAAAAAAAATAACCTAAAAAATTATAAATCATAAAAAAATTTATTTTTAAATATTTTGTGAAAATGACATAAAGTAAAAAAACAAGTTAATAAATTTTTGATAAATTAAAGCTTCCTAGTAGGTGGGAAAAGGTAAAAAAAAAAAGGGCTAAATTTTTTTTAAAAAAAGTGAATATGTAGATTTGAAAAAGTAGACATTAAAAAATGAAAAAATAAGTATAGAAAATTGAAAAAGTAAAAAGGTGGTTTGAAAATTGAAAAAGTAACTTAAAAAGACTAAAAGTTGACTTTTGAAAAAAGCAAATTTTGAAAATAAAACAGTAACATTGAAAGAGTAACAAGTAAATTTTGAAAAGTGAAAAAGTAAAAAGGTATTTAGAAAAGTGAAAAAGTAATATTGAGAGTTTAAAAAGTAAACCTTAAAAAATAAAAAAGCTAACTTTTCAAAAAGAAAACATGAGAAGTTTAAAAAGCAAACTTTAAAAACTTAAAAAGTAATCAGAAAAAGTTGATAATGCGTCTTAAAACCATATGAAACAAGGATAATAGATTTAATCGCATTTCTATATCCATCAGAGGTAGATTGATCTAACCATCTTAAATACATTAAAACACGTTGATCTAGATATACTACAGATTACAACATTTTTTATCTATATACTTTTCTAATGTGTTTCTCTAAATGCAATTCTAACATATTGATTTAAATGCAATTCTAACATGTTAACCTAAATGCATTTCTAACACGTATTTCTAAACATATCAAATTAGAACATGTGCATAGAAAATGATATCCAAAAATAGTCCAGGTATAAAATCATCTCATTTTTAACCTTTAATAGAGTTCATTTGGAGTACTTGATGATTTTGCTTCTTGAGTGACTCTTTGGTATCCTTCACTTGGTTTATGAAATTTCAATTTTTGTATTGCAATCTAAGAGTGAGTTTACACTTTATGTTTATTTCAAATTTCTTTTTCACTAACTATTCAAATTTCTTACTTAGAAACATGTTAGTAACACTAAATATAATATCAGCTTTCATATCACGATTTAGACCATACAAGGCTTTGTAGTGTTTAAAGATAAGATCTAGGTGTTTTAGAGTTTCAAAACTAGAGGTTGTTTTACATACATTTCTCATTTAGAAAACCATTTAGAAAACCACTTTTCACATCTATTTGATATTACTTAAAACCTTTAAAATAAGCAAATGCACACAAAATTCTAATAGCTTCTAAATGTGCAACGTGTGTAAATGTTTCATCAAAATCTATGTTTTTCCTTTGTTGTAGTCTTAAGAATCATACTGCCTTGTTCATTTTAATTTCTAACACACCTATTATAGAGCAATTTTTAGGTTTTAGTTAAGAGACAAGAACTACTTTACCATAATATTCTCTCAATGCTCTTTTAGTCATCATCTTTATAGAAGGATTGACTAATAAATCTTCTTTAGAATGATATTTGTGAAATTTCTAATCCTTTGACAATTTTGGATGTTGATCTATTGTTTATTCTGATTGACATTTTGTTCTAACATCTTAATCTAAATCTAAATCTGGATGTTGATCTGGTTGTTGATTTACATTATAATCCTTTGACAATTTTGGATGTTGATCTATGTGTTATTCTGATTGACATTTTATTCTGATGTCTTGATCTGAATCCTGATTTGGATGTCAATCTACATCAACTTGGCTTTCTTTTTTCTTTTGGGTTTTCACTTTCTTCCTTTTGGTTTTCTTTTAAACCATCTAACATGGTTAAGTTATTGAACTTTGATTTGTCCTAAGTCATGTGTCTAGAGTAGCCACTATCTATGTATCATTTATTAGATTCACTACTCTTTCATACTTGCATATAGATCAAGCAAATTTAGGTCCTTAACTTTTATTGGGTCATTTGTTGTTAATAGCTTTAGAACACATAGCCACTTCTAGACCTATAAAAGATGATTTTACTTTTAGATTAGTGAAAGGCTTAAGTTCATTTCTTTTGAAGTTATAGGGTGAGTGTTTCTTAATCCAAACTAACTTTCCAAAATTAACTTTCTTCCTATAGTGGCAAAATTTGGACACATATCCTTTTCTACAACAATAAAAGCATGTAGTAGAAGAAATTCTAGAAGAAACATTAGAAACATGAATATTCGGATGCACATGTTTTTTGAATGCATGTTTTTATTTACTGTTCATTCTTCTAGGTGCATAATTAGACTTGGATGTGCTACCTTTATCAACAATAATATTTTTTCCTTTATCGTGTTTTGCTTTGAGTTTATCTCGTAGCACATAAATCTCTTTATCCTTTTCATCACACAACTTTTTCAATTTTTCATATTCATCTTTTAATGTGTTGTGTTCTTTTTCAAATGATGCATGCTTCTTTTTAAGATTACTATATCTATCATGAATTTCTTCAAAACATGCAAGCATATCATCATAATCATTAAAATCAGAGTTAGAACTACTTACCTTAAGTTCTTCTGTTTCATATTTTGCTCTAGATTGTTCTATAGTAGTGATCTAGACTTCGTGATCTAACATTGCAATTAGACCAATGTTTTTTTATTCCTTTTTTAAATCAGTTAATCTTTCACTTGAGTCGTCACTATCACTCTATGTGGCTACCATAGCTTTCTTCTGCTTTTTAAATTTCTTTTTTTGATATGGACATTTAGCTTTAATATGTCCAGATTTGTTACGCCTATAGCACACAATGTCTTCAGAGGTGGGTTGAATCTTTTCTAATTTCTGATGGTGTTTTCTTCTAGAAAACTTTTTCTCTTTCATTCTCTTCCCATAGAACTTTTGTGAACTTCTTGATCATAGCTAATTCATCATCATCATTGGAGGAGCTATCACTACTCTTTATTTTCAAGGCAATGGTTTTCTTATTTTCTTCTTTTTTCTTTGATCGTTCTGCCTCTTTTTGAGCTTTAGTGAGAAGTTCAAAGCTATGAGTTAGCCAATTATGTCATTATATTTCTAATCAACTGAACCTTCTCTCATTATAATAACCATTTAAGATCTCCATTTAGAATTCAATGATCTGACCAATTTTATAATATGATCTTGCTCACTAATGATTTGACCAAGGCTTTTCAATGAGCTGGTGATTTTGACAAATCTATCACTCATTTGAGAGATATTTTCATCTGGTTTCATCTTAAATGCTTTAAATTTGCTCATTAGAACATGAAGTTTAGAATCCTTGACCTAATCTGTACTTTCATATGTGGCAATAAGTTTATCCCATATTTCTTTTGCTATGTCATAGGTAGAGACTCTATTGAACTCATTAATATCAAGAGCACAATAAAGATTATTCATTGCTTTGGCATTCATTTGAGCTTCGCGATGTTCTTTCTCATCATAGGAGGGCTTATCTTTAGGCTAGCTTGTTGTAGGACATATAGGCTTTTTATAACCTTTTAGAACAAAAATCGAGCAATCCATATCTTGCTATTATAGATAGTATTTCATTGTAGCTTTCCATAATGCAAAGTTCTTACCACATAATAAAGGTGGTCTGGTGGACGATTAACCTTTAGTAAAGATAGTATTGATATGGTATTTAAAAGGTATAGCCATGATTTTATAGATCTCTCTAAATGGTTAAACCTTTAGAAATGAGAACTATTTTAATACCAATTATTGGTCCTAAAGCACTTAAGAAAGAGGGGGGGCCGAGAGGGAAGGGGGGGGGGGGCCGATAAAATAAGTGTTTAAAATTTTTTTTTAGAACAAAAGATATTTCTGCTCTAACTGCTTTTCTAGAAGATTAGAAAATAGTTTTCTGGATAGAGTAGAATTCTGTATAGATTAGAAAAATAGTTTTCTAAACAGAATAGATTTCTATACAAATTAGAAAAATAGTTTTCTAGATAGATCAAATTTTTGTATATATAAAAAAAATAGTTCTATAGATAAATTATAAAAATGAGGATTTTTAAAACTTCTCTTGAAGAATTGGACAAAATAACTTTAACCCAAAAACTTTTCTATTAAAAAACTAATTTTGAATATCTTTCAAACTTTAGAAAGTTGTGAAAATAAAAATGCAAACACAAATAGAGTAAAGTAAAAAAGGAGAGTTTTCACAAGGATTTTATAATAGTTCGACTATCTATGCCTACGTCCACTCCTCATGATAACACACTTAAGATTTTCTCTTCACTCAACTCTTTTGTTTGGCAAGAGTCAAAGCCACTTACAAGCTTAAACAAAGCTACCCACAACTTTTCTCCAAAGTAAAAAGTTGCAAAAACACTTATTAGATTTTTTCAAAAATCCAGCACCCTTAAACCCAAGATAAAAATCTTTACAAAGAAATATTTTTTCTCAAAAAGAAAAATTACAGCAACAACTATAATTAAACTTGAGGAAGAATGTGTAAAAATAAAAGCACAATGTATTAAAGTATAGAAATATGTTTAGAGCAAAATCTCTTTAGAGATGAATATTTTCCAAAACTTATCTTACTAGTTCCCAAGTGAAAATAAGCCATATATATAGTTCTAAAATGTTTATGGCTGTTGGGAATAGAAACTAACTGTTTAGAGACAGAAAGATACTTTTAAAATGTTACCGCTATTTTATCTTTTTCTGTTCAAATCAACTATTTAGAATACTGTTTAGATTAGAACTACTTAATCTAGACAATTGATTTAGAGTTAGTTTTAGACGGTCTCTAAACAATTTTTTTAGAAAAATTTTTTCAATTTAATTTTCAATTAAATCCATTTTTATGTAAATTTTGAAACAATTTAATGCATATGTGAGTATGTATTCCTCAAATTTAATTTTACAATAATATTTCCTAATGTCTTCAAATTTCTTGAATTTTTTCTTTAAATAAATTCTTTACTTTAAACTCGAACTTTCCTTTCTCCATGCACTCTTGAATATTCTGAAATCTTTCATTTGTAGTAAAAATAAGAGTTAAAACAATTTAGCATACAAATAGGCATTTAAAAATAATTTAAGGTTTAGTTATCATCAAAATAATTATTGTAACTTTTTAAGCCAACATAGTCTTTTATTTTTAATAAGTAAATTTTCAAATAAAATTGAGTTTAAAATAGAGAAACAAAAAAATCAAAATACTATCTTTATCACCAATAAATTCACATCGATTATTTTATTAGAATTATAATTAAATCTTTAATATTTTAATTAAAACCATGAAAAAAATAAATATATAAAATCATGAAAAATTGATATATAAAAAAATCAATTATTCTAATTGTAAATTATTAAATTTTGTAGAAAAAGACAAATGATAACAACGTAAAAAAAATTAATTAAGAAATTTAAGAAAGTTAAAATACAAATGTTTATGTAGAAGAAACG
The DNA here is from genome assembly GCA_948208565.1 of Hura crepitans. Taxonomy (NCBI): domain Eukaryota; kingdom Viridiplantae; phylum Streptophyta; class Magnoliopsida; order Malpighiales; family Euphorbiaceae; genus Hura; species Hura crepitans. The sequence goes on from CANXYI011771500.1 coordinate 8,270, forward strand.
TTTTATTTATTTATCCATATTATTTGTGGACATAAACTAATATGAATTTAATTTAAAAAATTAAAATCTATAAATTAAAGATGAGATATATTGTAAAAATAGAAAAAATAAAAAAAAATGAAGTAAAGGAAATTTTGAAAAAGAAGATTATAGAAATTTATTTTATTTTCTAAAAGATAAAATTCTATAGTTCTAATTTTTCATTTGATAATTTCAAAATTATACAATAAATTTATATAGTTTTTCTTATTTTATAACTTTTTTTGCCAATATTTATATAGAGACTTTTTTTATATATCATATGTAGATTCCATTGATAAATTCATCTCCCTCAAACTATATTTGTTGAGTTTTTTCAATAAAATAATTGACTTATTAGTTAAAATTAACTAGAATATTATTTTTTGAGAAATGTAGTATTGTGTGCTTAACATTTGTTTCAATCTAGTCTCAAGTCAGTTTACGATGAAAAAAACACTTATAGTTATTTTTAAAGTAAGAAAAAAAATACTTATAATTATTTAAAATAGAATTAAAATATTTTATGACAATAGCACAAAATGCTCTTATAGTTATTAAAGAAAGTGTCAAAATGCTTTTATTTTGCACTGATTTCAACACATTGCTATAAAAATAACTTGAAGGAAAAAAAAATGGAGTTACAAACTAACATTAGGGACAAAATAGATAATTTTCTCTTAAATTGTTTTGTTAACCTGATATCATATAGATCATAAATACTGAGCTATGGTATTTATCTTACTGGATTTTATTTGTCTAAATTGAGTATATGTATCAAATCAATAAAATAATATCATATCAGTAAAATCAGTTACTATTTTACTTGTTAATTATCTTTTTAACTTTTTTTTTACGTGATAATATTTTATTGAACTGATCTATTAAAATCATTCATGCATATGGTCTAAGTAAAAATTTGCCTATCTTACATTAGAATGTATCAATTCATGTTCTAAATTTAATTATTCATCGCTAATACATGCAACAAAATTAAGATAATAAAATAAAAAACAAAAAAAAATAGAAACTTGAGAAATGCTCTCTTAAAATCTGCTGCCAAAATATTTTTATTTGACCTAAAATATAAATAGATTAAAATATTTAATTTTTTTCTTATTTATTATATTATATTTCACATTCACTATACAGGTGCGAAAAATTACAATATTGGGTTAATAATTCTTTTTCTCTTTTTTTTTTTATTTATCTTGCATCTAAGTGTCACCTACGAATTGAATCGGATCAGAACGAATTTATATATAAATTCATAAAATTAAATTATTAATAGATCAAACAGATTAAATCACAAATCAACTCATTTTAACCTATTTATTCTTTCTTATTACAGAGCCTACTAGCATAGAATTTAAACTTCCAATACAAACCTTCCACTTTAAAATAGAAATTGAAAATTCCACGTATTAACTCTCTCCATATATTCTCATACAAACAAAGGATAGCAAAATTAAAATTCAATCACTACTTTGAAGCATAATCTCTAACGGTGAAATTCAATCCATAAGAGCAAATTACAATGAATATCCCTTAAAATCTTCAATCTTCTCTTTGAAGTAGAACAAATTTGCATTATGCCACCTAACTATATATAGAATATGGTAAAATCAAATTATTGTTACGTATCCAATAGCACCCAATATGCCACCCAGTATCCCAAATATATATAAATCGGTTTATCATTTACACTAGCAATGAAACGCGAGCATCATCCATGTCTCATCACTAATAAAATAAATCAATAATAATTTTCAAAAAAATAAAAAAAAATCAATAATAAGTCATATGGATCAAAAAGAGTGATTTTTTTTTTTTAACGTGTTAGATATATAGATAATAACTATTTACATTGATCTACTGATTGACCATAAATCAATCACAAATTTTACCGGTCATATAAGTCAGGTCATTTATACCTCATTTACAAGTTGCATTAAATTTGAGTTGTATGAATCGGATCACTTTGCTAGCTCTACTTGCATCCAATAATATTTAAAAAAATCAAATTTGATATTTTTTATTAGATGGGAGGATATTAAATAATAGAACAATAAAAATAGATAAATACGTATTTATTACTAAATTTATTGAAAATTAGATAAATAAAATACTAAATATATTTAAAAATATATAAATAAGTATCAATTGCTAAACACATAAAAATAGACAAAGAAAAAAATAAACGCATTGTAAAATAGATAAATAATAATTTATTGCTAAACTCATAAAAATATTATTATTATTATTATTATTATTATTATTATTATTATTATTATTATTATTATTATTATTATTATTAAGGCATACAAATTGAGTTTAAATTATACAAAAACAAGTTGTAGGCTTTAACATATAAGATCATTATTTTTTTTCATTTATTTTGCAATATATAATAAAAAATAACTAAAATATATAAAAAAATCACAAGCAAAATATAAAACGATAAATAAAATAAATAAATATTAAAATAAAATAAATAAATATTAACATACAATAAATGAAGAAAAAATAAAATAAAAAAATAAAATTTTAAAAAGGTTAAATAATTTTTTAAAGAAGACTCTTAAAAATTTCACCAAAATAAATGAAAAGCATTTATACACGCCGCGCATACATATACCCTAATTCTATATACACCAAAACAATTTCTAAAAGCCTCCATTAAATAGAAATTGTGTTATAAATACTTAGAGCTTTTGACCTAATTCGAACCCGCACGAAAATAATGACTCAAACTCGATTTCATTCGAATCAAATTCGAAAATAACTCAATTCAACATGACATCAAAACTTTTAGATTAGGTAAACGTCAAATTTATGATAACCCAAATAATTTGAACGGGTTAAACTATAAGATTAATTTGTTTGATTCATTTAATTCTTTTTTATTTATTAACTTTTATTTTTTATTTGTAAATTTATCCGTAGAGTTAATTATCACATCAATTTATTATTTAAAATATTAATTCTTCTTTCTCATTATGAAATTAAATTAGTTAAATAATGAAATGAATAAATAAATTATTATTTAACAATTATATAATTATTTTTAATTTTTAATTTTTCTTGATTTTCAATTCAATAACCTAAATGGTTATAATAACTTTTGCAATGATTTTCGTAGTTTATATACGGGGATTTAAAAATAATTAATTAAAAATGATAGAAGCAAGAAATCATTGTGATTGCACTGCTATATTGAAGGTCGTATTTGGTGACAAATTTCAGTTCATAAATGAAGTACAATAAATATGCTAAAATAATGTGCTAAGAATATTAAAGTAATTTTTACTATGACTATCGAACTTTTATCGTATATTTAAATAGTTTATAAATTTAAATTTATATTTGAAAACTTCATCATTGAAAATAGTATCCGAAAAATTCCTAATATTGACTACTATCAATAAAAGTACGAAAATTGCACGTGATCCTCGAACTTTGTTCCACATCCATTTAGTTCCTAATTTTTAGGTTGATCCAAAATTAGGTGAAGGTCATTAAACCTGCTTCTTTGAAAGGACAAAAAGGCCTTGAAAAATCTAGTGGTTCTTGAAAAATACTTATAAAAAATTGGAGGACAAGTAGATAGTTCAAACTATAATAACCAATCAAGGTTATTGTAAGCATTGGCTTCTAAGTCGCCATAAGCCTAATGATGATAACCAGAGATATAGTTCATGTAGGTGAATACCTTTGTGATGAAAGATACCGAAAAAATGGAAATTCTCTTTGTTAGCTTTGTGTCTTGAATTTTTTTGCCTCTCACGGTATAAATTTGTTGATTGTTATAGGAGCATCATGGTGAGAACTTGGTGATTTGTGAAATGGTCAAAATAGAGTTAGAATGGATGAGAAATATTCATAGGATTTAGGAATAATCCCCAGTGGAGATAAAATGAATAATGAGAGTGAGTAGACCCTATTTGTAAGCCATAGAAACACCAAAAATCTACATTTCACAAAGTGAACCATCGTGTGACTCTTGCGAATAGCTGCGCGACCATGTATATTATCACGTGATTGTGCATACGATCTATTTTGAAGGCAGTAAGAATAACCGTGTAATGGTTTTTTGCAAAACGATTTAGATTCTGAATTCAATTTGAACTTTAATTTTGAGTCTTTAGAAATTTAGAATCCAACTAGGAATCTATTATACAAGTTTTGATCGACCTGTATATCCAATTTAGAGTTAGAAAATGATTTAAATACCTAGGATTCAAGCCTATAAATAACTTTTACCTCTCTACCATCAAGGACACACATAATTCACATAATACATTTAAAATCAAGAAGGGGAGTTTTCTTGAGAGCTTTTGGTAGTTTGTTTAAGAGTTGATATTCTGAATATCATTAATTTAGAATGTTGTTGACAGTTTAGAGTTACTCTAAGAGTATTATAGCTATTCAAAGGAGTTCTTCCACAAATTCGGTATTCTATCATCATGAATCATTCGTTTACTTGAAACATCATTATTGGTAAGTTCTGAGGGCTAGAATACACATCATTCATCATAAAAAATCATGTTTTCACAAGTATCATATGGTTAATTGCATTAAAATCATGGTTTCCAACAAAATACAATTACATGTTTTGATTATTCATTGTAAATGTAACTTTGATTATTTTTCACATGATTTCCCATAATATTGGTTGTTAACATTATGTTTTTAAGTTATAATCATGTTTTCATCATGCTTATAGATTTATAGCATAAAAATCGAAATTTCTTGCTTTATATATAGCTTTCTTGTTTATTCATAAAACTTGTTTTTAATCTTAGTTTACATAATTTTTGCATAGAAGAAGTTGTTTAATTCATGTTTTCAAGTCATAAATGCATTTCCATCTCATATATGAATAATGGCATGATTATTTGAGAATTATATTACATGCTGAAGTAGTTATATTGATTAAAATTTCATATTATGTTTTATTATGAATTTGTAGTTTATTTTACCAAAATTATATCATTTATGTGCTTGATGTGAATATTAATATTAGGAATTGCATTTTGCATTAAAGAGCATGGTTTCATTGGTTGATACAAATAATGCATACTGATTACTGGATATAATGATTATTAAGTGTTAACCACGAACCAGTTCTTTAACGATTAATGGCTTAGTCCCTATCTTGGGTTAAAACACTTACACTAAGTATATCAGTTGTCAGTCTACACCGAATGGTGACTCCTAACTCTATCATGAGCTTTATCTAGTTCATAGTTTTTATCATTAAAAATTTAGAAGATGAGGTAAATAGGTTTTTTACTTGATGTAGTAAAAAAAGAACATAGGTTGAAAAAGCCTAAGGAATCTAAAAGAGAGGATCCAGAAAAAATGGTAGAGAAATTAAGAAAAAAAAAGATGGTTCCTTTTGATGTTAGATTTTGAAAAGAAAGCTGCCAATTTGGATAATTTCAATTTAACTTAAGACCTTAGAAATTCTCTAATTTTGGTAGATGAAGCTATAATACACATGATGATAAAACTTTTTATGAGCTTCTAGATATAAAAGGGCTTTATACAAACCTAACTATCCTCATAGGATGAAAGAGGAATTCATACTTAAGGAAAACCCATTGAGGCCAATGGTAAACTCTGCAGCTTTTCTCAATTTAGATTATGAAAAGAAAGTATATGAGAGGATAGATAAGTGGGCTATTATAATTATGTTTGCAATAAAGTCAGGAAGCTTTACTCCAAAATAAGTCTATGAACTTTGTAAAGCCACCATGGTAGGAAATACAAGGAAGTATTGAACCATGTTAGCAGAAAACAACAATACAATAGATGAAATGGATAAATAATTGCTAACAAATGGTATGATTGCTATAGTCGTAAATGCCTTAAAAAGAGAATTTTGTGGGTTTTTCATTATAAACAAATGCCTAGAGAAAAATTAATCTCTAGTGGCTTTAATGAAATTGCAAATATGTGACATGTATTATTTTGAGAATTATGCATGTGAATTCTAAAAATATTATTACAACCTTGATTTTGCAAGTTAAAATTGAATGTCAAGTTTTTTTTAATAAGCTTCTAGAGCCATGGCCTGAATAGCCCAACTAGCCTATCAGTTACTCCTAAATGGAGACAAAGTGGTAGGTGGTTTAGGAGGAAAGATATAGGTGGTGAAATATACCATGAGAAAGGCATCTACGAAACTCCAAGTAAAACATCTTCTTTATTTGAATAAGAGCTGTGTTCTCAAATTCAATATGTTTTAGGAAGTTATAGATGTCTATCAGGACATGACAATCAATTGAGAACTAGATATTCTTTTAAGAAAAAATTTAAATGATATAGAAAAAGAAGAATATCGAGAAAAGGAAGAAATGAAATGAAAAAGTCAGATAAACCTTCTAAGTTTATCAGAAGAAAGACTAACTTTAGGGAGAAAGATAGAATAGAAGACTTCAAAAGGAAGTATAGGAGATAACCCAAATACCTTAAAGGAAAACCTTTGAGCAACTATATATGCTGTTGGATTTGTGGCATAAAGAGTGACAAGGCTAATTCTTGTCTTCACAAGAATAAGTAAAAAAGAAAACCTAAGAAAAATTTTCTTAAAAAATGAGTGTATAGTGTATGAGCTAATAGATGAGGGAAATTTATCTTATATACACTTTGAAATAGATTCAATCTATGAAGTAGTGTCTAAATATGAAACTGACATAGATAAATCTGACTTATAGACAACCCAAATATTCATGATGAATGAAGCTAACATGGAAGAAGAGTTAGTCCCTTTGGACAATACTCTAGTATAGAAAGAATCCTTTAAGTACAAAGATCCCTCTAGAAGTTGCCTAGAATGGAAACTACCTAAGGCAGACATCAACAATATTGATAGCAAGTCTAGGTTCAACTTTAAATCAATTGTAGATGTCTTTTAGTCTAAGTCAAAGGCTTAGGCTTCTAGTATAAAATTAGAAATGTTGGATATGTCTCTAATCAATTTTGCTAAGATAAGGGAAATGGCTAGTAAAACCAAAGGTTACCATAAACACATTCACATAAGGCTTGTGCAAATAGGACTAATCCCTTTGTTTGATTTACTAGTAGATAGTCTTATGATAGTAGCAGTTTTAGACAAACGATAGAGAGAATTTAAAGACTAATTGATATCAGGTGTGCAGACTAACCTAGCAAATGGATTAGTCTAGTTTCAAAACTATTTAAACTACTTGATGGCCTTAAGTGATAGATGTTTGAGTAATTCATTAACTTTAAGGAACAAGTAATTAAAAATGAATAGAATGAGTTCCTAAGCCAAGTATTTGGCGTATCATATCAGGGTAGTATTTAGGCCAATAAATACTACCAATCTAGGAGTAAAAAATGCTTCCAAGATAGCAAAATTATTTGAAAAAGGGTCGACTAGCTATAAAAAGTTCCACAGGAAAGAAATAAACCTGATAGAATTAACTTGGCCCAAAAGTTGGTGTCTTATAAAACCATTTGGCCCGAGGTACTATTCACAGCCCAAGTGTCATTATTCATTAGGGCCCGCTCTCGAATCTCATTTTTCTCACATTTCCTTATCAATACCATGCCACATGTCACTTCCTTATACTCTTATGTGTTTTTCTCATCTTTTTGACCATGAATAACAAATTTTTCATTTTACCCTTAGCCTTTTAACATAATTACCATTTTGCCCTTTAGTCATTTTCGCTCTGTCATTCATGCTATCTGACTCTACTCGATTCATATGTCTATTTTATTCATTATTTTTTCTTCTAATTCCCATTCCAACCTTATGAAAAATTGGATCGAAAGTTAGGGCATGATAAATGAGTCTTAGAGATAGACTCTTTATATAGAAGTTAAGGAGCAATTATAAAAATTAATCAAAGAAAACCATAACCTATTTCTAAGTATTGGTTTTGAATCTTTATAGGTGCAGAGCTGAATTAACTAGTTTATGAAAAAGAGGTGTTTACAACAAAATATGGCATTAAAATCTTTTACATCTTTTTAGCAACTAAAGGCTTATTCTCAAAACAAATTCAACCTATGTAAAAAGGTTTATGAATCTAAACTTCAAAGAGGTTAGATAAACTAAACTCTTAAGATTACAAGAATGGTTTAGTTATTACAGCTTTGTTATTGAATATATGCCTTTTGATCAAAATCTAATAGCCGATTCTCTTTCACATGAACTTTTTGATATTATAAATAGATCTTATTGCCATAAACAAGCTATGCTAGACATGCAAGAGGCAAGGACATTAGAGAAAGGAATGCCCCCTTAAAATAAATAAGGAAGAGAATAAGGGTAAAGGCCCTAGTCTTGTAAGGACAGTAAAAATAGGAGCCTCAAAAGATGTTATCTATTAGCTGTGTTGACAACCTAGACATTTTGCTTTAAAATGCTCTAGAAAGTCAATAGTGAGTTTGAAAGAATTTGTTAGCCTAAAGAAGGGAGAAATAAGGGCAAAGAAAGGAGAAGCCTAGAGTAGGGGTAATCAATCTTTCAACTTTAAATCCTTGTAGGAGAAATCTTAGGTCCAGAAGGGTAAGCATTCACCAGATTTCATGGATAAAGTTGTTGTAAAATGTCGAGTAACAAGAAAGCAAATCCTAAAATGGAATGCTGAGCTTTACACTACAAATAGAGTTGAAAAAAACATTTTGGGAAGTCTTGAAAGCCCAACTTCTTCATTGAGGGAAAGCAAATTAAGCTCTAAAATAATTTAAGGTGATATTTCAAATCACAAGGCCAGTGAAAGGGTCAATGAATCCTAAGGGATTCCAAATCAAACCTTTAATAGGGAAGAGTTTGATAAAAACTCTAAAGATAATCTTCTTGATGATTACTCACAAGATTATCTTCTTGAGGATGGCTTAAAATGGGATACATTGGGAGAACCATTTAGCAAACATAATTTTAAAGTAAAGTATTCAACACCAGAATGGGTTACAAATCCCATACCATCCTATGAAGATTCCCAAAAAGAGTTAAGTTAGGAATCTGGTAATGAAAGTTAAGAAAAATATGCAAAAGAGTTTAATCAAATAATTGATCGAATGCTTCAAGATAAAAAGATTTGGTATTTTTCACAAAATATCAAAGCACTTGGTCTTTCAAAAGGCATATTTATTTTATGTGTAGGTTTAAAGGAAGGATTTGTGAAGAAGGACTTTGACAACTTGAACACTTTATAGATAAAGCTATCTCTTATGTCCAGAAGTTAAAAGAATAGCTTGAATTATTCCTAGTAGAAGAAGAAGAATTTCTCTTACAAGTTTAGAAAAGAGAAGGATTCTTGAACAATTGACTTAACTACTTTTAAATGATGTGAGATACACCATAAAAAAGAAGATAGTTGACTCAATAGATCGCTCTTTGCAAGAGTGTTCTATGTTGGACCCCTACATACATTAGCAACCACATAGAAGACTAGTCATTAAGACTTAGTATAGACAGGGTTGCTAAAAGTATCCGTTTAATAGAAGCAAGACTAGCAAAAATCTTTAAAGTAGATGTAGAGGATGTTTCTATATGTTCGTCACTCTTAAGGATTGTGCAAGTAGTAATTAACACATTAAAAGATTTAAATCTAGTAAAACTATACAAAATTGTGTCTTTCTAGATTTTAAGTATAGTTATGAAATACGAAGAGGATGGTAAAATTTGTTATCCTAATTAAATAGTTAATTTTTAAAATGTGAGTGGAAAAAGTATGAAGAAATAAAGATTACTAACCAAGCATTACAAATTGAGTTTTTTTAAATTTGTGCTTGAAGAAGTCATTCCCAGTAAAGACAAAGTTATCCTTCTAGATAAAAGAATTTTTGTAATCATTATAGTAAAAAATCTT
>CANXYI011771589.1:0-16839 GCA_948208565.1 Hura crepitans
GTCTTTAAGGTAACTTTAGGTAAGCTCTTAGGGCATATAGTGAATTAAAGAGTGATTGATGTAAACCTTGTTAAAGTTGAAGCTATCAGAGAGATGCCAATTTTGAAGAAAAAGAAAGAGATAAGGGGACTTTTAAGTAGAATACAATACATTAATAGGTTTGTAGCTAGGGTCATTACCATATGTGAGCCCATTTTCAAGCTTCTTAGAAAAAACCAGCTAATCAAGTGGAATGATGACTATTAGAAGGCTTTCGACACCATTACGGAATATATGATAATACGACCAGTTTTGCAACCACCAAGACATATTAAGCCATTAATTCTCATCTATCTATTGAAAAAGGCTCGGTAGGGGTTATGGTAGCACAAGAGGATGAATTCAAGATTGAGCTTGTGATTTACTACATGAATAAGAAGTTTCTTCCTTATAATGCCAAGTATGTGAAAGTTAAAAAGGTTTATTTAATAGTAGTATTGACTTTTAAGAAGCTAAGGAATTATTTCCAATCATATACAGTACATGCAGTATCAAAGCACAATCCTTTAAGATATATTTAGATAGTTCCATCTTCAGGAGGAAGAATGAATAACTGGCTTCTTCTACTCTAAGAGTTTGACATCCAACACATAACACGAAAAACCATACAAGGGCATGCAGTTGTAGAGTTCTTAGCCAACCATCCACTAGAAGGTAAGTTCTTGGAATTTAAATTTTTGACAAGAATTTAACCCCAATCATAGTTCAAGGGTGGTAAATGTACTTTGATGGAGCTGTAAATGGTAAAAGGGTAGGAGTAGGGGTAATTCTAATAACCCCTAAAGAAGAAAAGTTACCGTTAGCTAGAAAGTTAAGGTATAAGGTTACAAATAACATAGCAAAATATGAAGCCTACATATTTGGGCTAGAAGCATGTTGACTCTCGATGCGAAGACAATTGAGGTATTCAGACTTATCCTTGGTAGTATATCATACCAATAAAGAATAGACCATTCGGGAAGAGGAATTGATGCCTTATACAAATCCATCAGCAAACAATTTGAGATATATACCTTTCACTATGTCCCTAGAGATGAGAATCAACTAACGAATGCATTACCCACCTTGGTCCCTATGTGGGATAATCTAGAAGGAATAATCATGAAACCAGTACTTATTTCTAGCGTAGAAAAGCCTTACAATGAGATGGAGTAGATAATGGAAATAGGATGAGAAAAAGATAAACTATTGTTTTATGATGTCCAGAACTATCTAAAGAATGGGGAATTCTTTAGAGATGCTACAGATAGAGATAAAAGAGTGTTGAGAAAGATATCAACACAGTTCATTAGTATATATGGGATTTTGTACAAAAGGCTATTGAACGGTCTTAAAGTCCATTATTTAGAAGAGAAAAAAATAAGAGAGTGTTATGGAAGAGATACAAGTAGGGTTTTATGGCACACACATGAACAGTTTAAGGTTAGCCAAAAAAATCATACCCCAAAGGTTTTTTTAGATTATTATGGACCATGATTATTTAAAGTATGTAAGGAAGTATCATAAATGTTAACAATATGGGGACATAAGACATTTACCAATATCAAAACTACACAATCTATCATCTCCTTAGCTACTTGCTACTTAGGGGATAGACATAATTAGAGAGATACATATAACAGCCTCAAATGGGTTTCGTTTCATTGTGGTAGCCATTGACTAATTCTTGAAGTTGGTCTAAGCAGAATCTTTTAAGAAGTTAGGGTAAAAAAGTGGCTAAATTCATAAAGAATAATTTAATTTATAGATATAGGGTCCCACACCACATAGTTTTAGATTATTGCACCTAATTTCAATCAAAAACAAAGGCACTACTACAAAAATACAAGATACAACATCAAATCCTCTCCTTATAAACTGCAAGCAAATAGGTAGTTGAAATAGTGAATATGAATGTCAAGAAGATCCTAACAAAGATAGTTGTAACTTATAAAGACTGGACTAATAGACTTCTATTTGCTCTTTGGGGATATAGGACAACTCTTTGGGCTTCAATAGGTGATACTCCATTTTCCTATGTATATGGGATAAATGATGTACTGCCGTTAGAGATTGAAATCCAACCATTAAGAGTGGCATTAGAAGTAGAGATTCTTGAAGCAGTTTTGACTGAGTAAAGGTTCTAACAATTAAAGTTTTTGGATGAGAAGTGATTAAAGGCTAATTATCACAATCAAGTTCACTAAAAAAAGATAACATAAGCTTTTTGGCAAAAGGGTGAAAAATCAAAAGTTGAGGGAGAGGGGTTTGATCCTTAAACAAATAAGACTAAGCTTGACTAATCTGAGGGGAAAGTTCAAAATAAATTAGGAAGGACCATTCATCCTAAAGCAATTATTTCCAAAAGGCACTCCTATCCTTACATATTGTGATGGAAATGAGTTCAAAGAGCCTACAAACATGGATAAATTAAAATAGTTCTATGGTTAAAGATAAAAAAAAATAGTGGAAGCCCTATGGGTTGAAAATGAAAAAATGGCGGCTTTACAAAAAGTAGGCGCCTTAATAAGGTGAAAATAAATAAAAAAGACATCCTATGCAACAATTAAGGGTTGAGAAAAAAAATTCAATGAAGATACCCCGTAAGGGCTAATTGACGATAGGAGCTTAAGATGTAATTATGATTTTCCTTGATTAAAGAAGAACTGTGATGTAGCATTAATATCATGTTGTGGCATTCACAAAATGTGAATGTGATGCAAGTAGATAGGACCATTTTAATAAGCTCAATTAAGCTTCTTATATTATTTTGTATTTAAGTTTAGAAAAGGAATAAAGGTACACACTTTTTTTAGACCCTCTATCTTGTTATGGTTTTCCTCCTAAGTTTTCAACCAATAAGATCAAGTGTCTCTAAAAGAGCTGGTCACCTAGTCTTTATATGTTTCAAAAGTTTGGAAATTACAAGTGGCTTTAGGAGAGATGTTGATCTTTAAGATTAACTGCTTCCACAAGTCATAATATCTAGTAGCAAAGATGATAGACAAATTACCCCTTCTGAATGATAAAGGGTGGGTAACAATGCCTTAGTTCTTAACAAACTACCTTATATAGTGATTATGAATACAAAATGTGACTTTGTGTAAGACAACTAAGGGAACACATCATGATACACCACTCCATCATACATACTGTAAAGGAATCCATAGGCTCTTGAAATTTATACTATAATCAGTTGCAGCACCCAACTAAAGGACCTATTGCTTAATATCTAAAAAATGGTACATGAAGGCATGTGGTAGTAAATGCTTCAAATTGCAAGACCCGAGAACATGAGGAGAAGGATCATCAAACAAGCAAAGCTTCTCCTATAACTAGATCTAAAAAAAAAAAAAGAACCTATTAGGAAAGAAAACATGAAAAGGCTTCCTAAGCAACAGTCAAGGCAAGGGTAGGATGAAAACCCATTAAGGACATTCTATCCTTAAAAAGTCTAATAGGAATGAAAACATGAAAGTGCTTTCTAAGCAAAAGGTAGACTAGAGAATAGGGCAAAAACCCAAAAAAATGAAGTCTATTCGAAAAAAAACCTAAAGCAAAAGTGGTGTGACACCCCTTGCCCATTTCGTACACTAGACTTGAATAAGGAGCAACACATAACATATATCTGAACTACTCTGTAATAACCCATGTAATACTTTAAAACTTTTCTTCATATTAAAACATAATTTACATGTTTAATTTAATAAAAATATGAATCATAAAAAAAAATTTTTGGGTTTACTAATTTGGGGCCCCCATGTCAAAAATTTGATAGCATAAAAGCTGTATAAGGACACTATCCTGAATAGTAACCTATTAAAAGAAACACTTCTATAAATATACATATCATTCCAACAACTCCTAGGTCTATTTGACCCTGCACAACTGATCTCATAGTAGCACAACACAAGGCAACATTCCATAACATAACTCAAACCATGCTATCTCATGAAAGCTTTTAAAGACGATAAAAAGTAATAAGTTTAATAGAATATAATTTCAAAATATAGATTAGACCTAATCCCTTATTTTCTACATAAGAGTGCTATCATTCTAGTTAAATCACTACAAATTATAAAAAAAGAAAATCAAAATACCCCAAAAGGTGGTAACTTCTTGATTTCCCATGATACCAAGGTTTTCACTCTAATATATGCTCCTTTAACCTATGCATTGCAAAAATAAACATAATGCACTAAGCTTTTACTTAGTGATGAATCCAACATAATATATGCTTTATGTCATACAATAATGCAATACACATGCAATTTACATCTTTAGAATCATGGCAAGGAAATAAGAGCATAAATTGTGACAACATCAACAAAATTAATTAATTACATGTCCAAATCAGTAACAAATAACACTATAGTACAATATCATAACCAAAATCTCAAAGATGTATACGAAACATGTAAGAGAGAATTTAAACCTTTTATCAGTATTTAATTAAAGTACATACCCATACTCATAAGACAATAAACCAAACTATATAATGGGTCCATAATATGCTCAAAGGCTTAAGATAATGCTTAAAGGCCTAAGATAAATATACATGCAAGTATCCAAGATAATTATACTCAAAGGCACCTAAGATAAATTTACCCGTAGGTACCTAAGATAATTACACCCGAAGGGGCCCAAGATAAGTACATCCAAAGGTATCTAGCAACTGCTTTATATTCCCTAGTTGATTAATCAACCTATTAAACCTAAGTTCTTTAAAAGTATAAGCTTTTTAATTTTTATCCATTAAATGACCAAATCAATTTCATTTATGCAATATTATCCCAATTATACATATAATCCAAGATTGCAATCACTTTGCATATATGTTTATTCTCATATTTGCATTTTCATACAATCATGCTAAAGTCCATAATAAACATAACAACCACAATAATTTCTCAAATTTGTTATGATAGCAAACATCACAATCCTAATTCTCTATTATGCAATTTATGCGCACACATGCACTTAGGCCATAATAACATAACCAAAATTTCATACATTGCACAAACTCAAAGATTTGAGATTTAAACCCATAGAAGTTTTAGCCAACTCTAAAATTCAAATTTATAAACATTAATCATAATATTATACTTAAATTTCATTAACCACCTTTTCTCACATACATATTCATCATATTTATAACATAATAGACCCTAAACTCACACACATCTTGCAAAATTTTCAATTATACATTAATTACTTTATAAGTATAACATCTCAACATTTCTTGTAACATAAATGAACCAACCACACACACACATACTCATAAGCATGTTTCAACCACACTAATATCACAGCCTAACCATACTTATTCACTCACATCTTACTTAATTTTACAACATACTCAAAATACATAATACATACAATCACCATATATTAATCTCACATACCCATACTTATTACATAACCCCAAAACACCATAAATGCCAACAAAATCACACCATGTAATATACATTAGATTGGATTCACATACCAAAAATTGTAAAACACCATTTTGACATGATTACACCTTCTCCTTTCCCTTTGAGGTCCTTGGTTTATTCTACTCTACACATACAATTATAGGCTCACTTAGAAAATCCAAAATAAATCAACTATAGCTCCTAAAAATAAAACAAACACATAAACATGTTCTTGGGCACCTATAGGGTCTAGGAAAACTATCAAAACTAAAAGAAAAATACCTAAAATGAAAATTGGGTACTATTTATCCATACCTCTATTCATGAAAATATCTTGATTAAATCACTTTCTAAAGCTTTTAGCACCTCAAAAATCACTTAATCCATGATATATTAACATTTAAATGTGTTTGATTGAAGGAATTTTTTAGTAAGTTGAAGAAAAAAATGGTGGATGGTTGTTCAAGGGTGGCATCGACAAAGAGAATGAAAGGGGGAAGAAGTAGCTAAAGTGAATAGTAGCATTGACCACTTGTTTAACCATTTAAATTAAAGAAGAATGAAGGGCTATGATTAAATGATCCCTACATCCTATGGCCTCCAAAATTCCCTCTTTAAAACCCTTTTCTAAAATCATTTTCCACTATTTAAACCTTAAATATCACCTTTTAAAAACTAAATAATCTTCTAAAATATAACTCTTAAACTTTGCAAAAATCCACATTCAAATAGCTCAATAATTCAATAAAAACATAATTCATTAATTGGGCCTGATTTAGTAAAAATACTTCCCAATGTTTAAAAATTCCAATTCCAATGCCATTGGACTATTTACAATTTTTAAGTATCAAGTTGTATTGATCCTAGATTATTTTGAGAAAAAATTAATTTATTTTTCGATTCAGCTTTACCAATGCATTATTCACAGAACACTGCCATAAAATCTTTTTTTTTTATTTTTAACCATCCAAATGACTTTAAATTTGCTCCAAATTTTGCTCAAAATTCTTTTATAACTAATACTTCTCATTGGTGTAATTAGTGTAACTCATGTTTTGGGAAACTCTATTCATGTCAAGAAATATTATTCATAAAAGTCTTGATTTTTAGGATGTTACATTACTTCCCCTTTTAAAAGAAATTTCATCCTCAAAATATACCTAGCTTAAAAAGGTGTGGATACTATTCCTTTATCTGAGCCTTGCTTTCCTAAGTTGCTTCTTCCATGCCGTGATGTTGCCATAAGACCTTCACCAGTGACATGATTTTGTTTTGCAACTCTTTAACTTTTGGGGCCAAGATACTCACTAGCTTTTCTCCATATGATTAATCTAGATGTATATCCACTTTTTTAGCTAACAACATATGTGTTAGATCTAATTAGTATCTTTTTAGCATAGGCACGTGGAATACATCATGAATTTGTTGTAACTCAAGGTGTAAAGCTAATCTATAATCCAAAGGACCCACACATTTTTTTATCTTATATGACCCAATGAACTATGGACTTAGCTTACCCTTCTTACCAAATCTCAATACTTTTTTCCATGGGAAACTATATTCATGTTAGATAACTCAGCTTTGTTGACTTCTCCAAAGTGAAATCCATCCTCACTGGAATGAAATGTGCAAACTTAGTCAATCTGTCAACCACCACCTATATAGAATTGCACTTGCTCCTAGTCATCGATAGTCCAACTACAAAATCAATGGTAACCCAATCTCATTTCCACTCTAGAATTGCTATAGGATGAAGCAATCTAGATGGAACTTGATGCTTGGCCTTAACTTATTAACAAGGCATCTAGTCACAAAATCAGCTATATCTCTCTTCATGCTCTGCAACTAATAGATTATCTTCAAGTCTTGGTATATCTTAGTACTACCAAGATGCATAGCACATGAAGTGTTATAGGCTTCTTGCAAGATCTACTATTTTATCTCCTCGCTATTAGAAACACATAGACAATCATGATAATATAGATAACTATTAACCTTAATCTGATACTTAGTTAGTTTTCCCTCTTAAATCAAGCTTATCACATTCTAAAATCTATGATCATTCTTCTGAGCATCCTTTAACTTAAAGATTTTTTAACAAACTCCCATCACCACACATCTTTAAAGTGACATCCATCACCTTCAAGACTGATATAAGCTTTCTACTTAACATTTACCACAATATTAGCCTTCCCTAAATGATAGTTAATAAGGTAATCAGAGTCCTTTATTAACTCCATCTATCTCCTTTATCTCAAATTCAGCTCCTTTTAAGTAAGAAGATACTTTAGACTTTTGTGGTTGGTGTAGACATAACATCTTTCCCCATATAGATAATGAACCTAGATCTTTAAAGCAAACACAATTAATGCTAATTCCAAATCATGGGTGGGAT
Source organism: Hura crepitans (assembly GCA_948208565.1). Classification (NCBI taxonomy): domain Eukaryota; kingdom Viridiplantae; phylum Streptophyta; class Magnoliopsida; order Malpighiales; family Euphorbiaceae; genus Hura; species Hura crepitans. The sequence continues at coordinate 7,831 of CANXYI011771589.1, forward strand.
AGTTTTTCTCATAAGGTTTCAACTATCTTGAAGCATAGGCAACTACCTTGCCCTCTTACATGAGTACATACCTTAATCCATTCAAAGAATCATCACTATAAATGGTGAACTCTTTCACTTAAATCAGTTGAACTAAGATAGAAGCCTCTGTTAACATACTCTTATGCTTATCAAAACTCTCTTGGCACTTGTTGTCCCATAAAAACTTAGCATTCTTCCCCAGAGGATGTGTTGTTGAGGCTATAATTAGCAAAAACCCCTTGACAAACCTCTAATAGTAACCTACCAAACTTAGGAAATTTTTAATCTCTATAGTATTCTTGAATGGTTCTCACTCCATCATAGCTTTAACATTATTGGGATATACCCTAATATCCTCTGTTGAAGTTATATGCCCTAAAAATGATATTTCGTCTAGCCAAAACTAACACTTACTGAGCTTGGCATAGAGTTTATCATCCTTTAACATCTATAAAGCAATCCTCAAATAAATCACATGATCATTATGGTTCTTTCAATACATAAGAATGTCATCAATGAAGAGCACCACAAACTAGTCCAAGAATAGCCTAAAGATTTAATTTATGAGATCCATGAATGTTGTCGGTGTATTGGTTAACCCAAATGGCATCACTAAGAACTCATAGTGGCCATATCTCATCCTAAAAGCTATCTTATGCACATCTACCTCCTTTACCCTTAACTGATAATGCTCAAACCTAAGATCAATCTTAGAGAAGACACTTGCCCCTTTAAGATGATCAAATAGGTTATCGATCCATGGTAAAGGGTATTTATTCTTAAAGGTAACTTTATTCATACATGTATTGTTAACATATAACCTCAAGAAACTATCCTTCTTCTTGACAATCAAAATTGGTGCTCCCTAAAGTGAAACACTCGATTTGATAAAACCCTTATCCAAAAGCTCTTGCAACTGTAACTCTAATTATTTTAACTTCAGAGGAGCTATCCAATATGAAGCCATGAAAATTGTTGTTATGCCTAGCAACACATCAATACTGAACTCTAACTCCTTCTCTAGGGGCAACCTAAATAGCTTTTTTAGAAAAACATCTTCAAACTTTGATACAACTAGTATCTTGCTTGCATCAGGCTCTTCTTTACTAGTGTCAATAACATGAGCCAAAAATTTTTGACAACCCTTCCTTATCAACTTTCTTGCCATAACTATAAAAATAACATTGGACATATAGTCTGATCTTTTAGCCATAACTATCACTTCTGAGCCATCACTAGCTTAAAGTATAATCTGCTTCTTCCTACAATCTACGACTGCATGATACTTTGACAACTAATTCATGCCTAAGATAAGATTAAACTCATGTAATGGTAACTTAATGAGGTTAGTAGAAAAAGAATGCCCTTATACTTATAAAGGACAATCATTATAAACTTTATCAATAATAACATGCTGGCCTATAGATTTACTAACCATAATCTCAATATCAAGCTTGTATGACACTAAACCCTGATTTAAAGCCCGTGCAATATAGATATAAGAGTGTATAGACCTTAGGTCTATAAGTGCTAAAGATGGTAAATCAAAGAGTTGAAATGTACCTGTTATAACATCTGATGTATCCATATCCTCTTTAGCTTGAATGGTATACTGCCTAGCTAGAGCTCTGATATTTGACTTGTCTTTTTGTTTACCCTCAACTCTATCTCAAGTATCCCTCTAATCTTTCCTCTAAGATGAGTCTATAGGCTTTTTAGGGCATTCCCTCTATATTTAACCTTTAGAGCTGCAGCCCTAACATACTCCTAGTAATGTCTTCCAACATATACCTTGATACTTTTAATTGTAGTGTTGACATTGAGGCCAATGGGCACTATCAGCTGTAGATCTAAGAGCACCTGAAACCTGAGTCCTCTATCTGGGCTGTGCTCTAAACCATTGTCCTAACTTCTGAGCCTAATCTTGCTTTTGAGTATATGGTTGCTTGGACTATTCACTCTTCTATCTCTTATTGGATACAGATACTGAATTGCCCAGACATTATCCAAAGGACCTTTTCCTCTGGTAGTTATCTCTCTCTTCTTGCAACTTAAGGACTAACTCCACTAACTGGCATGTAGCAACCAATATAAAGAAATCACAAATCTTTATAGGAAGAATATAAAGCATAATATCAAGATTTAGCCCCATCTCAAACCTCTTACAATTCCTTTCTTCTATTGTAACAACCTATCTATCATACCTACTAAGTCTGGTGAACTCCTTCTCATACTCTGATACTATTTTATTTCACTGCTTTAAACCTATAAATTCCTAACTCTTTATATCTATATAATGCTTTGTGATATGCTTCTTCTTAAATTCTCAGAGAAAGAACTCCCATGTCATATCTTTTGGAGCCTTGTGTTCAATAATGGTCTCCCACCACTTAAGAGCTTTTTCTGATAACATAGAGTGGCACAGTCTATAGATTCCTCTTGAGCACATCTTAGCCATTGCATAATTTGTAGTGTTTTGTCTGGCTAATACTTAGCTCTACTAGATCCCTTCTACTCTTTGCCCTTGAAAAACTCAGCCCTATTCTTTATCATCCTCTCCAAGTAGGTCTTGTGTACAAGCTAATAATCTAGCTAAGTTGGTGGAGGAACTACTGGATAAATTGTAGTAGCAGTAGATGCTTGCTTTATAGAATCCATCATCTACTCAAACCAAACATGTTATACCTATGATCCTTATGGTGCCTTCCTAGCATCACTTGATGTCATTGACTCTACCCTATTAGCTTCTTATGCTATAGTAGTCCGAGCATGGCTCTTGACCTCATCAACATCTCGATGTGTACTATAGCTCATCCTCAAATCTATAAGCAAAAGAAATAGATTATAAGCCTCAATATTTATAATTTAATGATGTATACTTTTTTAACTCATATAGAACTCTTATGTAACCCATAGGTATAGAGGAATTGCTAAATCAAAAAGTTCTAATAGCATTAAATGTGACACCCTTTACCCATTTTGTACACCGGACCCGAATAAAGAGCAACACATAACATATATCCAGGCTACTTTATAAAAACCCATGGAATAATTTAAAATTTTTCTTTATATTAAAATATAATTTACTTATTTAATTTGATAAAAGTAAGAATTATAAAAAAAATAAGTTTTTCTTACTAATTTAGGGTCCCTATGTCAAAAATCTAGCAGTATAATGGTTGTACCAAGACATAATCACAAATAGTAACCTACCAAAATAAGCACTTTTATAAATATCCATATCATTCCAATAACTCTTGGGTCCATCTGATCCTTCACAACTCATCTCATAGTAGCACAACACAAGGCAACATTCCATAACATAACTTAAAGCATGCTATCTTATAAAAGCTTTTAAAGAAGATAAAAAGTAATAAGTTTTATAGAACATAATTTCAAAATACAGTTTAGGCCCAATCCCTCATTTCTACACAAGAGTGATATCATTCTAGTTACATCAGTACAAATTACACAAAAAGAAAATCAAAATACCCTAAAAGGTGGTAACTTCTTGATCTCCTATGATACCAAGGCCTTGAATCTAATCTATGTTCCTTTAACCTACGCATCGCAAAAATAAACAAGATACACTAAGCTTTCACTTAGTGGTGAACCCAACATAATATATGCTTTATATCATACAATAATGCAATGCACACACAATTTACATCTTTAAAATCATGGCAAGGAAATAAGAGCATACATTGTGACAAAACAAAAAAAATTAATTAATTACATTTTACATGTCCAAATCAGCAACAAAAAAACATTATAGTACAATATCATAACCAAAATCTCAAAGATGCATTTAAAACATGTAATAGTGAATTTAAACATTTTATTAGTATTTAATTAAAATACATGCCCATACTCATTGGAAAACCAACCAAATTGGACAACGAGTCCACAATATGCCCAAAGGCCCAAGATAAATATTCCCATAGGTATCTAAGATAATTGCACCCGAAGGCACCTAAGATAAATTTACCCGCAAGTACCTAAGATAATTGCACCTGAAGGCACCCAAGATATGTGTAATTGAAGGTACCTAATAGCTACTCTAGATTCCCTAGTTAATTGATCAACCTATCTAACCTAGGTTGTCTACAAGTATAGGCATTTTTATCTTGATCTATTATATGATGAAATCAATTTCATTTAAGCACATTTTTCCTAATTATGCAAATAAACCAAGATCACAAACACTCTACATATATGTTTATTCTCATATATGCATTTTCACATAATAATTCTTAAATGCATAATAAATATAATAAGCACAACAATTTCTCAAATTCATTATGCTAGCAAACATCAAAATCCTAATTCTCCATTATGCAATTTATACACACACATGCACTTAAGCCATAATGACAACCAAAATTTCATACATTGCATAAACTCAAAGTTTTGAGATTTGAACCCATAGAAGTTTTGACCAACTCTAAAATTCAAATTTAAAAACATTAATCATCATATTATGCTTAAATTTTATTAACCACCTTTCATCATATCCATAACATAATAAGCCCTAAAAACACACACATCTTGCAAATTTTGGCCTTACACCCATCATAAACATCATTAAAATTCAACTATACATTTATTACTCCATAAGCATATCATCTCAATATTTCTTATTACATAAATGAACCAACCACACACATACACACTTATAAGCATGTTTTAGCCACACCAATATCATACCTTAACCACATTCATTCCCTTATATCTTATTTATTTTTACAACATACTCAAATATACATAATACATACAATCACTATATATTAATTTCACATACCCATATTTATTACATAGAGCCAAAACATTATAAATGCCAACAAAATTAAACCATACAACATATATTAGCTTAAATTCACATACCAAAAACTTTAAAACACTATTTTGACATGATTATGCCTTCACTTTTCGCTTTGAGCTCCTCAATTTATCTAACTCTGCACATACAATTATAGGCTTATTTTAGAAAATTCAAAATAGATCAAATATAGCTTAAAAAAATAAAATGAACACATAAATGTGTTCTTGGGCACTAGTAGACTTTATGAAAAATATTGATACTAAAAGAAAAGACCCAAAATGAAAAATGGGTACTATTTATCCATACCACTATTCATGAAAAATATCTTTATTAAATCACTTTCCTAAGCCTTTAGCACCTTAAAGTCACTTAATCCATGATGTATTAATGTTTAAATGTGTTTGATTGATGTAATTTTAGAGGAAGTTGAAGAAAAAAATCATGCATGGTTGCTCAAGGGTGGCATCAGCAAGGAGAAAGGAAGGGGGAAGAAGTGGTTGAAGTAAATTGTGGCATTGACCACTTATTTGACCATTTAAATAAAAGAAAAATGGAGGGCCATGATTAAATGATCTATACATCTTATGGCCACCAAAATTCCCTTTTTAAAACCCTTTTTCAAAATCATTTTCCAAAATTTTAACCTTAATTATCACCATTTAAAAATCCAATAATCTTCTAAAATATTACTCTTAAACCCTGCAAAAATTAGCATTCAAAAAGCTAAAAAATTCGATAAAAGCATAATTAATTAATTGAGCCCGATTTAGTAAAAATACTTCTCGATGTTTAAAAATTCCAATTTCAATGCCATTGGACTATTTGGAATTTTTAAGTATCAGGTTGTATCAATCCCAAATTATTTTGAGCAAAAATTATTTTTTTTACGATTCAACTTTGCCTATGGCACTATTCACTAGACATTGTCATATAATCTTCTTTTACTTTTTTAACCACCAAATGATTTTAGATTGACTTTAAATTTTGCCTAAATTTCTTTTATAATTAATATTTTCCATTAGCCCAATTAGTGTAACTCGGGTTTTGGGAAACACTATTCATCTTGGGAAGTTATATTCATAAAAGTCAAGATTTTTAGGACATTACAAGTGGGCTCCTATTAAAGAAACTTGCTTCACTAGACTAAACAACATCTAGTCCCAAAATAGTTTTTGCAAGGATCAAAAGAAATGGGTTCAAGCCTTTAATCATTTCATTTTTCACGTCGTATAGCTAATAATGTCCAAAATGGCCTTTAGAAGTAATAGTGAGATATTTGGCAAAGAAATTGAATAAGTATACACCCATATGTATGGATGGGATGTCTATGTAATTATTAGCATAAGCCAATAGGGAATTCAAAGAAATTGGTTCTCTCTTTGGAACCCATCTAGCAACTAATGAAGAAGTACCCCTAGTGCATCAAGCACCTCATCGAGTAATAGGGAACATAGTTGGGATAGCAAGGTGGTGTATCGAACAAATTTGAAGCCTCTAAAATTGCAAAAATTTCTTCAATTAAGAGGCATAATTCCTAATGAGAAAATCAAAGAATGTGAAACTATAGTCCCAAAAGTGGGTTACAACCTTTAGAAAAGATAAATCAAGTTAGACTCGCTAAAGGAATTTCAAACCATTAAGAGAAGCCAAGGTAAAATTTAACCAAGTGGAAGGAAGGTCAAGAATTTTATAAAGCTTTTAGAGGAATTCATCACCCATTAAAGTAAAAAGGAGGAAAAAAAGCTAAATGGCATAAGGATTTATACATGCATCAATGTCATTTATAGGTTAAAGGCCTTAAATGGCTGCTTTGCACTTAGGCAAAATAGCCATTTTTGTTGAAATGACCATTTGTCATGGCTATTTTAGTTGAAATTACTATTTATTGCTAAACCAAAATGGCCATTTTAGTGAAAGATGAAATAACCATTTTGCTCTTTTGGGAAACGGCCATTTATCCCTTAAAACGGCTATTTCAGCAAGCCAAAATGGTCATTTTGATAGGAGCCTATAAATCCTCATTTTTCTTTATTTTTCATTTTTCATACTTATTATCTCATCTTATTACTTCCTTTCTTGCTATTACTTTTACCTTTTGCTTTTTTTTTTTCCAAGAAATGCCTCCACGACAACAACAAAGCCATGTTCAATGCTAACCTATGTCAATACATGTGGTAGTCTTGAAATGGTTAGACGATGAAAAGGTAGAGAGATTTTGATGCCTAGCCTCAGTGACATTTATTAGGAGTAGATGCTTTTGCACCAGTACATTATAAGAATTAAGGGCACTCTCTAAGGTAGATTAACTTCTTCCCTAAGTGGGCTGGCATAATTTTTATTCCCAACACCATGCCACATATTCTGATGTTGCCCTCTAGTTTTTTAGCACTCTACAATATTGCTAGGCACACCTTATAGATCAGACCATCGTCTAGTTTGTTGTCCTAGGCATGCACTATCAGCTTTCCCTACTGTGGTTCTTAAAGATCCTTTGCCCACTTACTAATTGCATGATAGAGATCCCTTAGTAACTCAATGACCACTAGACCACTATTAGTCAGGCTGACACTTTTTATTAGGCCAACCAGACCAAGGTGTCCAATATTCAAGACACACTTCACCACTACTTGCATAAGATCTCTACAATATCATATTTAGGGCACAACAGTAGCACTAGTTAGGTGAACTGGACCAAGCTCTATGGCCTCTAAGAGATAGAGCACAGTGTCCAATTCAACCTTGCTCTTTGGATATTGGAGCATCTTTACTGGGCCAGCAGGTTTTTTAGTCAAAAGATTATAATGGGCAGTCTTATCATAGCCATCATAGTAGTGTTAGAGATCAACTCGGAGTATATAGGTGCTGTTGAGTATATAGGTGCTGTTAATCAGCAGTAGTTTTGGGTTGACCAAAAGACTTGCTTTGTGATTAGGATTGTGACACTCAATCGCACCTGCCCAATTGGGTACAAATTTTCACACTAAAGTAGCTAGCAGAGCATGATGATGGTAAAACACAAGATTAGACTCGAAGGAGGCCTAGTTTGTAATGCTTAAAAAATCTCGATGTTATGAATAATACTTCTTAGGATGTGAATAGTATTTCTCGAGATCGGAGCACTAATTCTACTGAATGGAAGTATTAAGTAAAATATAATTTTTGGTGAAATTTGAAATCAAAACAAGTCATTTAGGTGGTTAAAAACTACAATTAAGTTTTACGACATTAACAAATCAATAGTGACCTAATTTTAGCTGAATCGTAAAATATTCAAAAATTTGCTCAAAAAATTATGGGATTAATACAACCTAATACTCAAAAATTCTAATTATCCTATTGGCACTAGAATTTGAATTTTTAGAGAATAGGAAGCATTTTTACTAAAATTGGGTAACATTAAAAATTATGTTTTTAATCGATTTTTTGCATTTTTCAAGCATAAAGTTTTAAGGGCTTTTGAAGCTTGAATTTTGGATAATTATAAGTCTCTCAAAGGTTAAAAATAAGGCAAGAAAGAGTAAAAAAATACATCATATATAAATGGTCAACAAAAGGGTCAAAAGAGGAATAGTCCTCCTTGGTCAACCTCTTTGTTGTCGATCCCACCAAGAACGGAGGAGGAGCCATTTTTGCTCCTCTAAGCTCTAATTCTTGCTTATTTCTTCCATTCAAGCCTTAGGTCAAAGCCTCCAAAACCCTAAGAAGTTAATTCCACCTTAATTTTCATGAAAAATCAAGCATTTAACCTGATTTTTAATCTTAATAAATAGTAACTTTAAATTTTTTTAGGTAAGTTTTTTTGAATTATGACATTTTTCCTAGGTTCCTTAGGTGCCCAAGAGTTATTATATGTTGTCAATTTTAATTTTTATTATTTATATGATTTATTACAAATTTTTACATATCAAATCTATAGTGGGTAGTTAAGAAAGTTGGCAAAACTCAAGATAATGGTAAGAGCAAGGTGTGAGTGGTCCTCAAAAGTGCATTTTTTACTCTTTTGGTATGTTTAATTGACATAAATTGTATAATTTTGGTGATGCCTTATTAATTCCATAATATGTCATAAATATTATTTATGCATTTAATCCCTAATTAATGCCATTATTATCATTTAATTATGACATTTTATGAAATTAATGTATGTTGAAATTAATTATAAGGTT
>CANXYI011771786.1:0-10263 GCA_948208565.1 Hura crepitans
TTCCATTTTCAGGTCCACTGTACCTTTCCATTTTAAACCATTTTCAAGTCACATTTTAGCTCAAATTCAACCTTTAATTCCTTACCATGTACCTTTCATTTTCTTGCCTCATTACTCACACATGATTACATATTGCATGCCAAGTTCACATTACACATTCCATGCTTAAAATTTCATGCCATTCCTACACACACACATAATGCCTAACTTACCTTATATACCTCTCAACCAAAGGTTGCTAATGGCCATGTACATGCTTTTATTCATATTCAATCATATATAAGCATACAATGGCATTATTTAAGCATACATACCCATACACGCATCATATACCATACAAACCAAGCCTTGACATGCCTTATACATGCTCACCCACACTATGAAAATGTGCCTACAAGTATTTTTCCATTAAATTCACCACATACACACATAATACTACCCCTAACATAGCATTTCCCATTTAATACCCTATGCTACCATGCCATACACACACCTTGCAACCTCAGGCACCTCTCGACCACTTATGAAAACACCACTAAAACTTTCCTTCTGCACTATACACATACATAATTCATTAATTCCATATCATACACACTAAGCCATCCAATTCCTATACAAACCAAGCCATAACATATCACCCCCCCACACACAAACCTCTCAGATAAAGTGACCTCTCACTGTTCCATCCATTCTTTTCACTAATTCACCACTTAAATCATTCAAACCACACATAAATAACATCTGTACATGCTTATTTCATAGTTACACATGCTTTAGCCATAATATCCTTGAATTCCATACAACATTCCATCTTAAATCATACCCAAATTAACCATGGCATGTTCCATATGCATTAAATTCACATACCTTACTAAATTGTAAGGTCTTTTCTACACTTTAAGCTTATGAATTTCCTTATTGCACTCTACCTTCTCTTTGGCCTACATACACACTTATATGCCTTAGAAAAATTCTTAAAAATTCCATAGACCTCCAAATGAAAATCTAAAGATATAGGCATCCTGAGACTGATGAAATCCCCTAGGAAATAAAATAAAAACGGAAAAAACACTTACACTTGAAATTGGTTTTTCAAACTACCTTTTATGTACACTTGATGTTTCTTGAATTTTCTTGAAATTTATTGTTATCTATGGCACCAAAATGTGGCAATTAGAGGCTAAATTAAGCTTAGAGAGCCATGGCAATAGAGGAGAAATGAGAGAGGTGGTGTTGGGTGGAAATGAAGAAGGAAAGGAGAGAATGGTGGAGGGGTGAGTGGGTTCTTCCATGTGGAGGCTTAGAAGGCATAAGAAGATTTTTTATAATGGGGTTGGGTGGCTCGGGTGGTGACACATGTCACCCGAGTGGCTTGAAAATGCTCAATTTCAACTGAAACATCTAAAAATTTTAAAAATTCACACAAACCTCTTAAAATTATTGCATTAATTTTAAAAATCCTTAATTAAGCCTATTTAAGGCCTCACAATATTTCACAGCCAAATTCCCTCATTATGAAAGTTAACTAGCTACCTCGTTTTATGTGCAAACTTTAAAATTTAGGAAAATTAGTAAACAAGCTCAGAATTTAAAAATTTCATCACCAATGGTCTTAGGGGAATTTTTAACCTTCAAGGTATGGTATTTTTAGGTCTGTCTAGGGGCATCCCAGATCATTCCTAGGCCAAATCTATCTAAGCCTATAGACCACTAGATTTTATCCTAAATTAATTTATTGGTTTTGCTAAATCTTTAAATTATTTCATTTTCATCATTTTTAGGCCCCTCAAAATTTCATGACCAATATGCCTTGCCTTGGGCCTCATGAAAGTGACCCGGCACTCTAGGCACACTTTTCAAGTCTTAAAGGTACTATTCAGGGAGCCTTAACTTATAGGCACAACACATGGGTTATGTAGGTGGTTATGAGATACATAATATTAATAGTAGGATTGCACATATATATATTGAATGACATATATGAGGATGGTCGTATATTATTTCATATTACTTGTGTTGCATGTTTAATTGGCTTAGAATAATCCAATATTTTAATAAAAGTATGTTGAAATTATATAAAAATTAATTAGGCATTTTTACAAAATAATATCTAAAGTGCAATTAAGTTCTGAGTAATATACATATGAATCTTGAAGATTTGTTATGTTTTATACGTAACCAATTATTTTATTTTAAATTCATACATTTCTTACAATTAAAGTGTATCATGCATATGTTAAATAAATATGTCATACTCATAAAACCTATCATAGTATCTCTTTAAGCATGTTATTATTGGATGCACCATTAAGTTGCAAAGCTTAGCGCATCATTTGTTTGTGATGCGTAGGTTTTTGGATGGCTTGGATAAAGGATCATCATGTAATAAAGATTATGACTTTTTGATAGATGTAATTTTTATTGATTTTATAAATCATATGATTGAAGATAGGAAAAGCTTTGCAATATAAAGTTATTGAACATGGGTTGTATGTATGTATGTATGTGTATATATATGTTTTAATCAAATTTGTATAATGACATCAATACATTTTAAGGATTTTGTATATTCTTATATGGCATTCAAGAAGGTTTAATATATGGTATATGATGGAATATGTATATATATGTGGTTTGGATGAATAATAGATGTTGTGTAAAGGATAGATATGTGAATGTTTGTATTTGTTTCTATTTGAGATTACATTTAATTAAGTATTGATTTTATGTTGTGATGTTTTAAGATGGGCTAATAATGTATTGGAGTGATCCAGAGGAATGTAGAGATAGGTTGAGATATGTATATGTTTTCAAATGTGTGTTTTACTGCAAGTTAGTATTTAGGCTAGTGTCCCTCAGATAACTATTATACTACTAGATTTTTGACCTAATGATCTCCAATAATATAGCTATAATTATTTTTTTGTTGAGACTAGTTTATAGATGGGATGAAATGAGATGAATGATGAGTAGATGTGAATTTTGTAATGCCTCTCACTTAAGTCCAATGAACAGACCTAATAAGGGGTGTCACATTTGGTGTTATCAAAACTCTTATTTAGGTGTTGCTCTGAATAAAAGTAAAAGGAACATAAGAGTACGAATGTACTGAAGCTATATATAGTGAATAGTATGATTACAAGAATATATTAGATATCTTCTTGTATCATAAATGACTTTGATAAACTTATTTTTATGACCTTGAAAAGAAGTAGAGGTAGAAGTAAGATTGTTATAAAATTCTTAGATCATGATTTGTGGTTAGCTATAATGTATACATGAAATAGAAAATCATATTAAGATGAGACATATAAGCCATATGAGCAAGGATATCATGACATTAATAGAGCATTTCAAAGTATCAGTGGAAAAATTATTAAATTTAAAGTGATAATAAAGTAGTTATGATGAGAGAGTGTTCATAGAGTTAGTAGTCAACACTACTAGTATACCTATTAATCACTTATGATTTAAGGCCATTTGATATTTATCCATGAGACACTGGGCTAGGTTATACATCATATCATTGAGCATAAACAAAAAAAAGCATACATTATTGCATTATATAATCATTATCATTTATATCATCATATATGCATAACCGCCACATTTATATCATATATGTCTATTCTTGCAAAAATATAGTGGGGAATTGACTAGATACGCTTATATAAGAGAATAAGATAAAGGTTATATTTGAAGAAGGATAAAATAGGTCATAAAAGAAGGTGGAACACTAAGATATAGATAGAACTGATTTTATAAGGCAAAGTTTGATACATAATTGTTATGAGAATCACATATATGGAAAATTGATTGTCAATAATCTATGGTGTAGAATGATAATAGAAGTATGATATTCTTTTCTTGAAAGACAAGATTAGATGGGATAAGGATATGTTAGAAGTATAATATAACAAAGAGGATTTTAAAGGACTAAACATATATATATATATATATATATATATATATATATATATATATATATTGTGGACCCTTAAAAAATCATAAGAGGGGAAGTGATGAAAGTATGGGAAGAAGATATGATGAACAATTATTAAAAAAAAAGCTTAAGAAATAGATGATAAGAAAGGTCGTTATAAGTTGACTAAGTGATAAAGAAGTCATATAGATTTTAAGGCTTTGACAAATAAAGTATGTTTATCTAATTAGTGTGCAAGTATGACAAGTTACTCAAGAATTTTATGCATGAAATTCTTTTAAGAGTGAAAGAAAGGTAATAGCCAAAAATCCTAGCATTGTGAATATTGACACCCAAGGGTCATGAATAGTTGCTTTTAAAACATGATTAGAGTTTTCTTACTAATTAATAGTATATGTTACCAATAAGATGTGGGTGTAATTTGATATAAAAAGAAACATGTTTGGAAGTCTAACAAGTGATAATAGGTAAGTTTGGGAAAAGTGAATCTCAAGGTTCTAAAAAGTAACTTCCAGGATATAGATAAAGTTTTTAATCTTATTGATAAAGAGTTGGTTGTATAAATAGTCTATGTTTATAGTTTGGTGAAGAATTGAGAATATTCGAATGGAAATTAAATGATAATGAACATATACGTGAATAATACCACCTGAGGGTTAATAGTACCTTTTAGGACCCAAATTGTATTAATGTTATAGAATGGTAGCATTAATTATAAAAAAAAATTTGGTGTAAAGTTTAGAGAGGAAATAAAGTCAATAAAGAGGTTAAAAATAGAAGTTAAGTTTTTATAGCATTGTACTATGAATAGTGATAGAGTTAAAGTCGAGCCATAATACATTTTTAAATGTGCTTAGATAGACCCACAAAGGCTAAATCCTGAGGCTCAAAATTTCTAAAGATTATGATGTTATAGGTATTGGAATTTTTGAACATAAAAAAATATTTAATAAAACTTGGGTAATGATAATTGTATCATTTTAAATCAGATTTTTCTTGGTTATCAAATACAAGCTAATAGAGGCTTTTGGGGGCATGGATTAAGTAATGTTATAAAAATTAAAATAGATGTAAATTAAGGCAAATTAATGATTAAAAGAAAAGATGAAAGAGGGATTAATTTGTGGCTATTGGATCTCACACATAGGATAATATGGACCATTGATCAAGTGGTTATAAAAAGGGGATTGAATGGCCTTTCAATAGAAGTCAAACTCAAAATAGTGCTTATCATCTTCTTCCCCATTCCTATTTTAGGGCAACATCTCCCCTATAACAAAAGCCACCATTTTTCTCCTCTGTTCCTCTATTTAACACCAAACTAAAATGTCTAAACTCAAATTGGCATAGATTAAGGCTTGATTATAGTAAGAAATGCAAGAATTAGGGATTAGATTTAAAGATTTATGAGAAAGGGTTCTTAGGTGAATAGTTACACCCATTTTAGTAAGTGGTTCTTTCAATGTCTTTATATTTTTTAAAGGTTGTTTATGGGACCAATAAGAAATATATCAAGTAAATTTCAATTTTAGAAGTGTATGTGACTTATTATAAATTTTGTTATCTATATAAAGGTTATGTTTAAGAGAAAAGAAAGTGACAAACATGAAAAAAAAAATGAAAGAACAATTTAAGAGGCTTTCTAGGTGTCTTTGACACAATTTTGGCATGTGTATCTTCTAATAATATACCTTAAATAATGTAAATGAATTTGAATGCAAGTATATGTGATCTAATGTGTGATGTAATGCATGATCTAATGTGTGATTTGATGCAAGTTCTAATGTGTGATCTAAAGTGTATTCTAATGTGTGATCTTAGTGAATATGGGTTATGTGAAGTGTGTTATATGCATGCCAATGCAATGGAATTAAGGAAATAAAATGTTGATATGATGTAGTAATGAATTAGAGACCTTAGCTATGATGGCATATTAGTGCGAATGACATACAAAGATGATAATAACTAAATGCTAATGACATCTAAAGATTCCATGATATGTAAAAGTAAATAATAGTGAGATATAAGAATATATACATAATGAAATAAAATAATAAATAATGTAAGAGGGAATGTATAGACTTGATTGTGGAAATTAAAGTATGTTTCCAAAATAAAGATTGAATCATATTCCTAATGATTTACATATGTTATAAATATGAGTAGTTAATGAGTAATGATGAGAATAATGAGATAAATGTGTGAGATAGATTAGGCCGAAACTCAAATACTAGGGTAGCTAAATGAAGATGCATGATGACTTGACTAAGTTTTTGTGATACACAAGTAAATGTGCATGAAATTGTTCATTCACAAACATATATATAAAACCATGAATGTCAATATATAGAATTAAGGTAAAGGAAGATAAAGAGTAATATGATACATATATGTTAATTGAAGATGTGTAGAATATAAAGATGGCATAAGGAGTGAATAATGGTACTATGAGGAATTGTGAATTGATTTTTCTGTGTATTTATATACCTATATGCCATTATATGTGCATGTAATGAGCTATGAGAAAATAAACATAACGGTGAGCATAGTGGAATGTGTTAGTTTGAAATAAAGAAAAGTAAGGATTTTTGGTAAAATGAGATACAAAGAAGTGTACGTAATTCATCATAAGAATTGTATGAATTTTTAGTTGTGAAAAAAGTAGTTTTGTGACTTATATGTGTATTGTAAGAGTTGATACTAATTGTGGTTATAGTTGTAGGTTTTCCTCTAACATATGTAGTGAAAAAATTTTAATTTTGAGAAAAACTAGCAAAGATAATGGACTCCTATAATTTAAAATACATCTTAAACATTAAACCAAGCAGTATTTCATGATTTAATGTAAAGAATGATAGCATATTCCTTCTATGAGCTCTTCTCTCCGTATTGTTACAAACCATAGTGATCCTCTTTTAAAAATGCCTCTAAGGTAATCCACACAAAAAGTTCATAGAAGACAGTAATTTAAAAATTTGAGTACTAGTAGGATTTTCAAGTGGATGAAAGAAGAAGAAGAAATTTGTGTATTTTTAATTATTCTATAGAGCAATTTTTACTGTAGAAAATATGCACATGGTGGCTATGGCTATAAGGGCTACTTATACTTTAAATAAAACCATTTTAGGTTATATTTTGACAATCAAAATTTGACCTAAGTGGGATAAGAATGGACCCACATATTAGGCCCTATTTAGCCCTATGCGCCAAAGCCTTTTTAATGAGCTTAGGTGTAATTAGCTATGGCCCCACTTTAATTAATCCTATGTGGCATATCTAGGACATGTTTTGGATTAATAATTACTCCAATTTAAAGCCTTTTAAACATTTTAAAAGTCCATAAAAATTAGATGCAAGAATAATTAAAATTTTGTCTTAATAAAACCTAAGTCCAAAAACCCTAATTATTAGACTACACATTAGTAAGTGGGCCTTCGAGCCTATTTGCTTATTTCTTCTTCTTAATTCATCTTCCAATAATTCCACATCATTAGAACATTCAATCTTATTGAATATTCCTCCAACTTCTTTTATGTGTGCGACAATATGGGATTTTAGAATAGCTTGGTAGTATGTAATGAAATAGATTCCTAGTTCAATTGGGACTCTACAAATTCAATCTTATTGAATCAATATCAATTTACTAATTGATATATCACTTGTATACAAGTAAAGAGAGTTATCTAGTGATACATTCAAACTACCTAAATGCTAGAAAGTCTAGTGGTTTGATTTAAACTTTCTTTATATAGTTAAATTGAAATAAACACTTTTCACTATCTTTTACCTCATCCAATTTTAAGTATGGACTTGTCTCAACATAGGGCTTAAATAAGTATGTCTAATTATCTTTTGACATATTTTTTTAATAATTTCACCTTTATTCTCAAAATGCCCTTAGTGAACCCTATTCACTCATGGCATTTGCTCTAGCCAGAGATTCCTAAATGTAAACTACTCATCAAAACTGTGAGATAAACTCCCCACAATAATTTGGGGTGGCAAATCCTTTATTGATCACTACCTAATCTTCAACTATGTTATGGCATACACAAGCACCTAACCATGTATACTTCTTAGTAAAAGCTTTAAAGTCAAAGTATGTCACTCTATATTTAAGATAGTTAGTGGTCTTAAGTCTAAGGATACTTGAACAATTGATATGATAAGATACTTTTACTGACATAGATTAAGTATCCATGTGCAGATATCTTGGGGGGTTTTTGATGTACATAGTTCCTAACTAAGCATCCACATGTTAACTCAAAGCATCTCTATGCTTATAGCTTGTGAGAACTATTGCTTGATCTAATCAAGAAGTATAACATGTGCTGATATATCGGCATTAACAATGTCCTATCTTTTTAATACAATGATAAGAGATATTTAGTTATATCACATTTGAAGGCAACAAGAATCTCACATTAAAAACACTTCATGATTTTCCTTTGCACTTTGATTATATACCAAAGACTTTATAACAAGTTTTAAGACATTGCAAATAATTATAAGTAATATGTAAAAGTACCATGATATAAAGAGAAATGCTTTATTTTAATAATGCACAAGGATTAAGTACATAAATACTAGCCCATTACATTAGCTCTAAGGCATACTTCTAACAATCTCCCACTTGCACTAGAGCCCATCACACATGTACTTAATTCACATTGCATTTACATGTTAATCAAACTTTCTTTATGGTAATGCATTTGTTAGAGGATTAGCTATGCTCTAATATATGGGGACACTTTCAATTTTAACATCCTATCCATCGATGATATACCTGATTAGATGGTTGTTACACCCTTACCCAATTTTCAGAGAAACCTGATAAAAGAGTGAACCTCCCATAAGGTCACCCATCCTCAGATTTCCCTAACAGTCGTTCCTTTAACTTCTATTAATTTATTATATTATCATACTTACATCTAAAATTATTTTGTCATTTCTTTATTTAAATTTCATAACAACCATATTACACTGTGAAAACCATTTATTTCATCAAAAAACATTTTTATAGAAATTTGGACAGCATAACGGCTGTTTGGGTTAAAAACCAAAAATTTTCATGTCATCAAAATGCACTTCAATATATTCAGTCATCAAAACACTACTCCTAGACCCTTCTGGTCCTCCATCCTCAATAGTCATCACCATTACATGCATAATCATAATATATAAAGTTACCACTCTCAAAAGGTCTTAGACCCGTTATCATTAAAGAAATGCATAGAATATAACAATAGTTATTTCACTTACATACATACATTTTGATTTCATTTCATCATATTTCATCAATATGTCATTACTTATTTACAATTCTCTGTATATCCCCAAAACCCCACTATTGTTATTCACATGAGTACACATCCTATAATTACAAATAAAAGACCAAAAAAAAAAATACCCTAGAGACTCTTGTTCAGCTACTGAGGTCTTACACTTGCTATACTATCCTAACTTCACCCTTCACATTGAAACACTGATACACTATGTAAAACATAGTGGTGAATATGAAGTATATATATGCATGTTTCACATTTATTCATATAGTCATGTAACTATAGTCACTTACAACAGTTCATTTCATTAACACATGCAATTACAACAATGTAAATATCATCTCAAATTATCTACTGTATTATCATTCCATATATGGTATTTTCATTCTTTTGTCTTCTATTATCATTCCATTATGTATTATAGGTTACATTACATTTACTTCTATTATTAAGCCCATATTGATAGACTACACCTAAGTACACTGGATAACATAATCTTAGGTGTGCAGTGGTTCGTATTTTGGACTTTATACTATAGCTAGGAGTGTTTATTGGTTGGATTGGATAAAATTTGAGATAAATCCAAACCAACTCATCAAAGAAGGATACAATGGTTTAAGATGGTTTAAATATAAAAAACCGACCCAAATCGTTATGATTAAAAATAGTTTAATATAGTTTAGAGCAGTTTAAATATAGGTTAAACTGCTTCTTTATTTTTATGATTTTAACTCTAATGATATTTCCTTTCTACCTCTATTTTACTTATAAAAAATAAATAAAATATGAATTATTAAATAAATAAAAAATAATTATACTTGAAATATTGAAATCGTAAGAATAAAATTTTACTAAAATATATTCACATCACTATATATGTATTTATATTTACACCAAATTTATATTTATATTGCTATAAGAAATTAAAATAATTATAAATACAATAATACATTTACATTTACACCATATTAATTCAAAAATTTGAAAAATAATAGGCAATTTCTAAATCATAAGATCAATAAATTTTAATACTTG
>CANXYI011771960.1:0-15570 GCA_948208565.1 Hura crepitans
TAAAAATTAATCCGCCTATTAAAACTGTATAAATCAAAAACTATACATAAATTATGATAATTAATAAATAATTAATGAATGGGCATATAAGGAAACAAGGTTAAGTAGTCGAAAGATAATATTAAATATTTAAATAATAGGTTCTTTTGGGATCGTGGAGGACACATTACGATTTTGTCGATAGTGTTTTAAATCATTATCAGGATTAAATCAATATTTAAAAGGACGCATGTAATAACTAAATACTAAATTATGTAAATAATTATAAATAAGAAATTTAACACAAGAAGATTATGGTTTAATTGGTTGTACATGTTCAATCTTGGTGCATGTAGATGTTACGGTAAGAAATGAATTCGTTATTGCTAGTAAGTTTGAAATTCTTTAATTTACCAAGTACATCGTATAAATAATTAATATAACAAGAAAAAAATAATTAAAGAATAATACCGATTATAAGATATATTTCAAAATTTGTCTTCGTTAGGTAACATAATTCTGAAAATAAGAGATGTTGAAATTTCGAGAAATACCCTTAATATTATTATAGGAATGATACGAATTAAATAAAAGTAAAGATAGCTAGATAAAGACTCAATATATTACCTTATAATAAGAATCAAATAATGAATAAAATGAAAAGTAGTAGTGATAATAAACAAGCATTTAATTTCATAATAGGGAATTAAAATCTTTAAATATTTTAATTATTGGTTAGATAGTGTAGATTAGAAATCATAAAATATATCAAATTAGCTAGATAAAAAATGATGATACCAAGAAAATGCAATTTTTCTCAAATAATAGTATAATTGGCTTGACATTTAATTCAAAGATAAGCTATATTATAAAAAATATAATTAATAGACTCCTTTATTCTACTTATTATAGCATATAAATTAACATCTAAAAAATAAAATAAAAAGGATTCTAATTATTGAATTTCAATCACTCAAATAAAAGAAAAAAAATATAAAAGTGAGATTAGTAATTAAGCCGATTAACTATACATAGATTAATTAAAGGCCTATATCCAATTCATTTTGACAAAATAGATATTTCCTTTTAGAAGTCAACAAAATGCATCACAGTAATTTTATTGTGTGATTAATTCATGACCATTCATATGAAAGATATAAAATTGACAAACATTATAAAGTTAAATTAATTCATACTTAGTCTTTAATATTTACTTGCAAATAGTGACTAAATAAGGGTATAGTCACTCTGAAACAAATTAGTTGTTAATCAATAACCTACAATTACGTCCTAAATAAATCATGACATAGGGTGCCTGACACCTTCCCTATGTCGAAATAGCCCTGAACCCAGAACGTAGACCAGACTTGTTTGGTGACTAGCTACACCCTAATCAGCTAGTGGCGACTCACTCACACCCTAACAACCACGTTACGCATACCCCAATAGCATCACATGTAGTCAAGGTCTAGTCACGACACTGACCATTGCACTGACTATAAATAGCCTATAGGGATCAATTTATAAGAACCTCCTAAAGGGAAAAATAATGTGTAACTATGCACAGTGATCAGTCTATAAACCTCCTAAGGCAACTAATCATGTCAATTAATTCCTCTGGGTTTACCTAGTAGACTAGTGTATTGGCCCCTCTAGGGACCTTTGCCTCTGCATCGGCATAGTCTAATACATGGTCAAAAGTGCTAGCAGTAAAGAGTGTCTACCCCATAGACTAGTGTAGTGGCTCAATAAAGAACCTTGGCTACTGCACCGACCCAATTTGAAAAATAGACAATCTAGCAGCTGCTAATCCCTAAGTTAACTAATCAACCCATCTAGTGGGTGTCGAACAAATCAGCCATCTGACTTTCTTTTACATTCATTTATTTATTTGTCATTATTTTGTAATATTTAATAATATTTAACGCTCATTTTTGAATTTATTTCAATAGTTGAAATTTGGCCTGTATAGTTACAGGTCATTTTTTGTCCTACTAGGCAATTACGAGTATATTTTCCTAGCCAAATTTAAAATATTTCTATAGTCATATTAAGTCCATATTATTTCCATTATTTAAGGCCCTATTATGTGTAGTTTGTAAGTCATATATAGGTTAAGCCCAAAATGGTCCCTTTTATATGACAATTATATGTCATTTTTATAATTTATAGACACATTTACAGGCATAATAATGGCCTCATTCAAGGCATTTTTCCTTTTGGCATTCTCAATCCACCTCTCATATAATTATAGGCCTAAAGCCAAGTTTATTTATAACTTTCAAATGGCCCTTAAGATGGTCTCAAATTCCATTCAAAACAAATGTACAAAAGGTCCTAACTTTTAGGTTCAATTCCATGCCACTTTAATTTTCTTTAGGCTAACTTAATCATTTGAGTTTAAGAAAATTTTAAACCACATTCTAACTCAATTTAACATAGATTTTCTTATTATTATTCAACCATTTTCATGCTATGTCTCTCACACATGTATACCTATTTCATCTTAAGGCCATGTTCACCATTTAATGCTTAACATGCCATGTCATTTCACACACATTCGCCATGCTACAATATGCTCATTATACCTTATTCTCCATGCATAAGTTTCAACCAAAAGTGGATAATGACCATAAACATGCTTTAGCTCATATTTAATCATACATACAAACATGATGACATGCCACAAGCATATATACATGCACACACACTACATGCTGGGCTAACCATGTCATGTTAAGGCTTACACATGCCACGACCATGACCAAATCTCACATTAACACACTTATTTTTGCCAATTCCATCATACATGCATATAATTCCCTTCCTAACATGCCATTACCTAACTAATATCCCAAGCCCCACACAACACACGCATGCCTTACAAACCAAGGTAGCTCTCAGCCACACTTATTTCATAACCATATACATGTATTTTTATTAGGTTGCCATGCACATATATCACATATTATCACACATACTAGCTATATATTATTATTTTAACATAATAACATATGCATGTACTCCATACCACACATTTTATGCCATTGCACCACTTATATATATCCTAGCTATACATGTCACACATATGCACATGCATTATTTCTTTAAATTCACAACTTGTACATACTCTTCTTTGTTAATATCCTATTGTCATCATGGTCCACTCATCATACGCATAATGTACATGTCATAAATTATGCTCTTACCTAATAGCAAAGTCATGTTTAATGTCCTATTTGTATCTTTCCTCACTATAAACACTCATAACCTATTATAATTATGCATGTTAATCATATAACATCATAAGCTTCACACACCAGGTGTAATTCCTCCAAGCCAACACTTTTATAGCTCACGGCCATCCATGACATTCAATGTGATCATATCCTTCCCATCACACATACACCAAAATCATGTAAATTCATGACACACAAACCACTACTCCTCCTAATCCACATTTACACCTGAACTTTTATGCCCTATTTACACACACGCACACTCAAGGACATAAGGAAGTCAGTTCCCCTACACTCAAAAATTCAACCACACAATTGACCTTAACCCTATTACATTACCATGGTACCTATTACAACTAAGGGTCCCATGTCACTATTTTCTAGAATGCATAACGAAATAACTTAAGGCATGCTTTCAATTTATTAAATTCACATACCTTTTTAAAGTTCTAGCAACCTTTCTTCCTTATCTTTCTTATAGCCTTTTTTTCTGTCTAAAACTCCACTATCCACCACCTTCACTTGAGAATGGCCTTGCTATTCATAAAGTCCCCAAATGCAAATTCTAAAGTTATGATAAAACATAGGACTGTGTAGGCCAATTAAAGCTAAAAAAAGAAGAGGAAAAGCTCACTTACCAACTTGATTTTCCTCTCCCACATTAGCTTAGGAGTTTTAAGTCTTTATGGGCTTCTTTCAACACTTCCATTAAGTATTTACCAATAAAAATTCATGAGCCCTTTTCTTGTATTTTTATGAGTGTTCTTTGTGAATTTTAGAGGAGAATTTATGGTGGAAATAGGATTGAAATTTGTTCCTCCTTACTAAAAATGGTGTGAGTTGTTGAAGGGAATAAACTGAAGGAGAAAAATGGTCGGTGGGTGGTGATAAGGTGTCACCCTCTCAAACCTTTAGGGCTAACATGGCCAGGAGTCATTTAAAAATGCAGGGGTGTCTCAAGTCGTGCCACACAGCCATCAAAACATGGTTTTTGGTAAATAAGGGCTGCCAACTTTGGGTAATTTTTAAAAATAAGTCAAACAACAAAAAATTATGTTATTTGTTCCTAAAATCCTCAATTAGACCGAACTAGATAGTCGTAACATTTTACGACAAAATTCCATCAGGAAGTAGGCAAACCAAATTCTTAGGAATCTAGGTTCTTTGACAAAATTTTGAGGAATTTTAAAATTTCACCTAAACCTCCAAAAATTGCCACGTTTATTTTAAAAATCTTCAAATAGCTTTATTTAGGGGCATGGAAAATTTCATTGCCAAATTCCTTTGGGAGATTAGCTAGCAAAATTCTCAAAAAATTTTAATTTCTTAAAAATTTCAAGAAATCCTCAAACAACCTCAAAAAATTAAAATTACTTCTCCAATTGACTAATTACAATTTTTAATCTTGAAGGTATGATATTATCATGTCTATCCAGGCCTATCCTAGGTCATTCCTAGCCCAACTCAATTTGAGCCTACGGCTTAATAGATTACGACTCGAAATAAATTATTAGTTTTACTAAATTTTTAATTTGAGTCATTTCAACCCTTTTTGAGCCTATTAATGTTTAATGGCCAGTATACCCCACCTCGTGCCTCGTGAAGGTGACCCAGCACTCTGAACACACTTTCCAGGTTTTAAGGTACTATTCACAGAGCCTCGGCATACGAGCATTATAGTTCTTTAGCTTTTAAGAAATTTTGTTCTCAAAATTACTTGGTGTAGTTGAATATAGGTATCGAGCCCTGATTTGCTTTATAGGTTCCTTTGAAATACTTACATATCACTCTTTCTTATGGTCTATCTATTTAAGGTTGAAGTATTGCACTGCAAGTCAATTTATTTACCATCATCATGATAGTATTCCCTTTATTTTTAGTCATAAGCAATCTTAGTATAAAAATTATTATGCCTTTTTCTCACTTCCATCTAATATTAATATAAGGGGCAACAATTCAAAAGGGATATGATACTCAGGTCTTACTTGTTAATAGGTTGAGCATCTAGTCATATACTCTACTATAACTCCTTTTCATATCTGCCACTAACATATGACTTTAAGTCTAAATATCTCCTCATATTACCTGGGTACCTAGCATAAGGGGCTTTATATTCCTCCTTTATATCCATAATCTTTAATCATCTATACTAGATATTTACAACCTACCTAAGTAGTACATATATCCACCTTTACTCTATTTAAATCTAATAGTCTTCCCTTCTTAGTGCTCAAATAGTAAGTTATTTTTTTCTTCTCTCATAATTCTTTATCATTACACCACTTATTCACTACTCTTTCTTATATAGCCCCCGTAGGTCACTACTTTATCTTTCCTAACCTTTCTTAGCTAGCCATTTTTAATGACACTTGTTTCTTTCTCTTACCACTTATTCTCATTATTTGACTCCTATCAAGCCCCTTCACAATTGGGCTATCAACATGCCATGCTCAATTATGTGGGGTTATGTAATAATAGAAAAATGTTATGCAATAGATGATGAAATGATATTAATGCCAATACATAATTGATGTCAAAATGCAATGCCTAAGTCTAGTAATGGATGCAATCAAAGAAGGAAAATAGCCCTCATCTTTAGGGACTTTAATAGTCATCTTTATGACCTTAACGTGCTTATATCTCTCTTGCTATATTCACTTATGTTAGTCTCACCAAATGTCTTAAATGCCCCTTATTTCACTTCCAAATTATACAACACCAGTATTCTCCACTATCCTTTAATGTACATGTCTTTTATTGCTAGGTTTTCCTTTATTAACCTTGTTTATCTAAGCCCTATATTTATCACTCTCTCAAGGCTTATAACACTTTATTCATTAAGTTTATATAGACTATTGAGGTATTAATAAGCCTAGATAACATCACTAAAACTTATAATGCCTATGTTAGATTTTGAAAGTAGTTTTAAGGACAACAATCTTGTTACTCAATTGGTAATATCCTAATCTCAAATCAGTTGGAACGAAATATTCTAGCACCTTAAGCTAATCACTGAATTCATAAATCCCTAACAAAGGGTGTTTGGTTTCACAAGTACCTAGGTCAGTCATCTATACTTAATATATATAACCATGATGTTCCATCTTTTTCCTTTACAAAAATATGGGGCTCCCTAAAGTGATACCTTGAGTCTAACAAACCCTTCTCTACCATATCCTACAACTGCTTTTTTTATGCTCTCAATTCTGTAGGTGCCATTCTATAGGGAATCATAGGTGCAGAATAAATATTAGAATACACTTTACTTACCAAACCAAGTTTTCTTAAGGAGGCAACCTTGACAACTTCTTAAAACACATCTAAAATTCCAAGCTTAATTAAAGTCTACCTAAAAGAAGGGATAGAAGTTTTGATGTCAAGAATATGTATTAGTTAAACTTCTCACTCTTTATAGATGTTTTCTCTTTCCATATCAGCTAAGATGAGATTATTCAAAAAGCTTCTCTCACTTGCAGTTGTCACTTCTAATCCCTCTAAAATCTAAAGGGTTAGATTTTTAAGGTCATAATTAAATACTGCTTATCATCAATTTAACTCATCAATCCTCATGAGTAACAACAACCTCAAAAAAGAATATTTTAGTAAGATTAATAGCAATAATCACATATAGTTCATTACTTACATGTCTAGCATTACTCGTTTAGGTTTTATTCCCATACCATGTCTACTATAACACAAGCACAAAAATATAAATCTCTAATCTATTTATGCCAAGCTGAAGCATCAATTAAATACAACATAATAATAATAGCCTTTGGAGCATCTTCTCCTTTATAAGCATTATTAACTCCTTATCTGATTGAAGTATGGGCTTCCTTCCTTACCTCAGACCTAATCAGCAGGCTACTATTAAGTGGGTCTCCTTTGGCCTGCCTCTGCACCCTATTATATAGTGCTGCTATAGATGCCTATGCATGGGCACCCTCTGCCAGTCTCTAGGGACACTCTCATCTATGATGATCTCTGGACCTACAACTAAAACATCCCTTCTTTCTTACCTACCAATACCAACCCTAATGTCTCTTTGTACAAGTGTCATAACTTAGGTGTGTTTTTAATAGCTGCTAATATCTAGATATTGATAGCCTTTCCTAGCTACTTCTAGGGCAATTTCTCCTGAAATGGTTTATGGCCCAATAGAGGAAGCATTCCACTATTTTTGTTTATTTGTATTACCTCAATGCCTTTTGGTATAAATGTCACAGTTTAGGAAATTATTTTTAGTCACTGCTACTGTAACCTTGGGTTAGTGGAAAAGGTCTATGTGTCTAATGGCTCTATTGAATCTAGGCCTTTCTTAGCCTTTTCCTAGCGCTAGGTCTTAAACTAGTTTGGCCTGTAATATACTATCTCTCCCCTTATGAGAGTTCATTTCTTTCATGTATTTCTTCTCCTATAACATAAACAATTGTCATTAATGCTTTCACATATCTCAACAACTCCACAATTTGTGGTAATAGTACTGACAGTGTTTGACTAGGTTGTTGTACTATGCCTAAGGTAGTGGTTGACATATAACACCCCTCGACTCAGCTGTTTCCTATATAACATTAAAGGCATAACTTGCTACTTCCCTTTTCTATTTTGGTAGGATCTGCTCGCTCACCCTTATTACAATAGAAAAAAACCATCACTTTACAGTGTAGCAGTTCCAAGAAATCAATCTTAAACACTAGCACTCATGTAAGATGCCTATGAAAAAGAAACCTATGCTCTGATACCACTAAATGTGACACCTCTTACTAGATGTTTGAAGAACCTAACAAGTGATGCACTTCCCAACATGTCACTCATCTTAGGATTACTCCAAGAGAAAACTACTTAACATATATGGACTGTTCTAATACTTTATTAAATATGGCTTAGATATCCAATTTAATCCTTATACATATTCAAACATGGTCTGCTAGACTCAAACAAAGTATATACAGGCCTTTTATAGGTCATAGAAAAATTGGTAAAAACATAGTTACACAGATGTTATACCAAAATTTATTCTACCTGTTAAAAACACTTATACAAGCAATAACCATAATCTCCACCTGGACCCTTCTAGTCCCCAGTCAATCATCAGCATACCTCATATAAGTTAGAAACACACACACATAGAGCTTTAGGCTCATTGATATTAAAATCACAAGCAATCTAGAAAAAACAAAACACCTATTTAATAACAATCTGATTTACTAAAGTTTATAGACTTCAGTTGTTTCTAAGCATGCCGAACACGTATCCTACAGCTCTTGCATGAGTGCTTACTATATATATCAAAACACATGTAAAACTTAGGCCTTTATTGTCTCCACTACTACACTACATGTACAATGAGGCTTAACTGCTACTCTTGCTTACCTATGCACCAAAACATTGGTATGCTGAGTATAAAACATAGTGGAGAATCTAATAATTTAAAAGCATGTTTTATATAAGCACATAGATGCTTTAATACACTAACAACTTAGGATTTAAGTGTATAAAACCTAATAAAAAAATTCTCAATAATAATTTCATTTAATTATATTCCATCAGCTAGGTAATTGCAGTTATGCCAAACACATGCAAGCATAAAAAATATGGTATGGGTATAGTTTGTAAGTAACATGAAAGATGATTGATGCCATCTAAAAGATATGTCATATGTTCTTTAAATTTACCAAAATGCCACTACGATAATTTCATTCAATTTATTTCTATAATTTATTCAACCATTCCATTATTCCCTAAGTTATTATTTAAATTATTAAATATGCCCTACAAGGTAGATTACACTTACAAACACTAGAATAAGAGGGAACTGAGAGATATGAAGTGGCCCACATTTAGGACCCTGACTGCTATACTAGCCCAATATAGCCTATAGGGATCAATTCATAAGAACCTCCCAAGGGGCAAAATAATAAATAGCTATGCATAGAGATCAGTCCATAGACCTCCCAAGGCAACTGATCATGTCAAATAATTCTCCAGGTCTGCCTAATAGACTAGTGTAGTGGCCTCTTTAGGGACTTTTGCTGCTACACCGGCATAGTCTGATACATAGTCAAAAGTGCTAGCAATAAAGAGTGTTTACCCTATAGATGAGTGCAGTGGCTGAATAATAAACCTCAATTGCTGCATTGGCCCAGTTTGATAAACAAATAGTTTAGTAGCTGCTAATTCCTAAGTTGATCGATCAACCCATCTAGTTGGCGTCCAACTAATGGGCAATTTGACTTTCTTTTACATTCATTTATTTACTGATCATCATTTTATAATATTTATTAATGTTTAATTTTCAATTATGAATTTATTTCAATAGTTAAAATTTGACCTGGACAATTACAGGTTATTTTTTGTCTTATCGGATAATTATAAGTATGTTTTTGAGCCCAATTTAAAATATTTCCATAGGCATAATTAAGTTCATATTGTTTCCATTATTTAAGGCCACTATTATGTGTAGTTTGTAAGTTATTTTTAGGTTAAGCCCAAAATTGTCCTTTTTATAGGGTAGTTATAGGTCATTTTTATTATTTACGTACACATTTATAGGCTCAATACCGGCCTTGTTCTAGGTATTTTTCCCATGCCATTCTTAGTCCATATCTCATATAATTATAGGCCTGAAGCCAAGTCAATTTATAACTTTCAAATAGCCCTTAAGATACCGTTATATTCCATTCAAAACAAATTTATAGAAGGTTCTAACTTTTTGGTTCAATTCCATGCCATTTTAAATCTTTTTAGGCTAACTTAATCACTTGAGTTTAAGCAAATTTTAAAGCACATTCTAACTCAATTTAACATAGATTTTCTTACTATTATTTAACCATTTTCATCCCATGTCTCTCACATAAGTATACCTATTTTATCTTAATGACATATTCACTATTCTGTGCTTAACATGCCATGTCATTTCACACACACTTGCCATGCTACAATATGTTCATTATACCTCATTCTTTATTAATAAGTTTCAACCAAAAATGGATAATGACCACAAACATGCTTTGGCTCACATTTAATCATACATAGAAACATCATGACATGCAACTAGCACATATACATGTACACATACTACATGCCATGCCAACCAAGTCATGCTAAGGCTTACACATGCCACAGTCATGACCAAACCTCAAATTAACACACTTATTTTTGCCAATTCCACCACACATGCATATAATTCCCTTCTTAGCATGCCATTATCTAAGCAATATCCCATGCCCTACACATCACACACATTCCTTAAAAACTAAGGCACCTCTTAGCTATATATATTTCATAACCATATACATGCATTTTCATTAGGTTGCCATACATATATATCACATATTATCGCATATACTAGCCATATAATATTATTTTAACATAAGCACACATGCATATACTCCATACCATACACTTTATGTCATTATACCACTCATATATGTCTCGACCATACATGTCACACACATACACATGTATTATTTCTTTAAATTCACCACTTGTACATACTATCCCATATCAATATCCTATTTTCATCATGGTCCACTCATTATAGGCATAATGTACATATCATAAATTAGGCTCCTACCTCACGGCTAAGTCAAGTTTAATGTCCTAGTTGTATCTTTCCTTACTATACACACAAACAACCTATTATAATTATCTATGTTAATTATACAACATCATAAGCTTTACACACAAGGCTTAATCCTTACCTTCCAAGCTAAGGCACCTTTTTATACCCTATGGCCATGCATGGCATTCAACATTATCATATCTTTTGCATCACACATACACTAAAATAATGTAAATTCATTTCATACATGCCACCTCTCCTCCCATTCCACACTTACACTTGAATTTTTATGCCCCATTTACACACACAAACTCATAGCCATAAGGAAGTTAGTCCCTCTACACTCACAAATTAAGGCACACATCATTTCATCACACCCATATAACTGACCTCAACCCAATTACATTACTATGGAACCTATTGCAACTAAGTGTCCCATGTTATAATTTTCTTAAATTCACAATGAAACAACTCAAGGCATGCTTTCAATTTATTAAATTCACATACCTTTTTAAAGTTCCTGCAGTCCTTCTTCCTTAGCTTTCTTATAGCCTTTTTTTTCTCCAAAACTCCACCATCCAGCACCTTCACTTAAGAATGGCCTTGCAATTCATGATGTCCCTAAATGCAAATTCTAAAGTTATGAATACACATAAGACTGCATAGGCCCATTGAAGCTAAAAAAAGAGAAAGAAAACTCACTTACCATCTTGATTTTCCTCTCCTATGTTAGCTTAGGAGTCTTAAGCCTTCATGGGCTTCCTTCAACACTTCCATTAAGTATTTTCCATCAGAAATTCATGAGCCCCTTTCTTACATTTTTATGAGTGTTCTTTGTGAATTTTATAAGAGATATTATGGTAGAAATGGGACTGAAATTAGTTCCTCCTTATTAAAAATGGCATGAGCTATTGAAGGGAATCAAATAAAGGAGAAAGGTAGTGGGTAGGTGGTGACGAGGTGTCACCCTCTCAAACCTTTAGGGCTCATATGGCCAGGAGTCATTTAAAAATGTAAGGGTGCCTCAGGTTGTGCCATATGGTCCCCGAGCTCCCCCAAAACTCAATTTTTTTGCTAAATAGGGGCTACTAACTTTAGGTAATTTTTAAAAATCACTCAATTGTCAAAAAATTGTGTTGTTTTTTTCCTAAAACACTCAATTAGCCCTAATTAGATGCCTATAAAATTTTACAGAAAAATTCCAACAAGAAGTAGGCGAACCAAATTCTCAGGAATCTCGATTCTTCAATAGAATTTTAGGAAATTTTAAAATTTCACCAAAACCTCTAAAAATCATCATGTTTATTTCAAAATTCCTTAAATAGCATCATTTAGGGGCACATAAAATATAATAGCCAAAATCCTTTGGAAGTAGGCTAGCAAAATTCTTAAAAATCACGATTTTGCTCAAAATGTCAAAAAATCATCAAATAACCTTGGAAAATTAAAATTCCTTCTCCATTAGCCTAATTACAATTTTTAACTTTCAAGGTATGATATTTTCATGTCCGTCTAGGCTCGTCCGAGGTCATTCTGGGGTTGACACAATTTGAGCCTACTGCTTGCTAGATTACGGCTCAAAATAATTTATTTGTTTCGCTAAATTTTTAATTTGAGTTGTTTCCACCCTTTTTAAGCAATTTAAAGTTTAATGGCTAGTATACCCTACCTCAGGACTTGTGAAGGTGACCCGACACTCTGGGCACACTTTTTGGATCTCAGGGTACTATTCATAGAGCCTCGACATATGAGCATTATAGTAGATGGGCCTAGAAAGGCCAAACCTCCTACTAAACTATTTGTTGTAAGAGGCAAAGAGAAGTAAGATACACCTGATGTTACAATTGGTAAATTCTCTTCCTCTGGTTCAATGTGTTTGATCTTATTGATCTAAGCTCTTCATATTCGTACATCTACACAACTCCATATAAGAATAGTAGTTTTCATGTTAAGGTGTCAGAATATGAGATTCTAGTGAGCAATCCAATGGTAGAGATTTCTCAATAGATTTTATAGAGTTACCCTTTCATGATTTTGACAATATCATAAGAATGGATTGCCTTTCTAAACATAAAGCAATAATTGGTTACAGGAAGAAAAGAGTAACTTTTGGAACTCAATAAGGTAAAGAAGTAGTTATCTTTAGGTGTTAGATCTGATAAACTATATAATGTGATTTCTACCATGGCAGTAAAGAGTTTGATGAGAAAAGGGTATGAATCCTTCCTTGCTTATGTGATAAATATAAGTATTGAGGATTATAGCATTCAGAGCATACCAATTTTTATGAAGTTTCTTAATGTGATTACTGACTAAATTCCTAGGTAACCACCTAAGTGAAATGTGAAGTTTGCCATTAAGACCTTGCCTAGCATCACTCCTTACACTTTAGGTCCTTATAAGATATGTGACACCCCCTATCGGATTCCCAAAGAACTCGATAGGCAATGCCCTTCCTGATAGGTCACCTATCTTAGGACAACTCTAAGAGAAAACTCATTAACACTTATGAACTATTTTAAAACTCTATTAGATATGACTCAAATATCAAGTCTAATCCTTATACACATGCATGCATGGTCTAATAGACACAAACAAAGAATTTATAGACCCTTTGCAAGTCATAAAAAAATTGCGCAGCATAATAGCTACTTGGGTGATATACCAAAAATTTTTGAACATCTATTAAAAACACTTTAGTATACAACAACCCATAACCTCCACCTGAACCCTTCTAATCCCCTAATTAGGCTTCAAAACATCTCGTATATATCAAAGTCAATCATATAGAGCTTCAAACCTATAGATATAAGAACCATAAGTAAGCCTAAACAAGCCAAACACTTTTTTATTTATAACTGATTTACTTAAGTTTACAAACTTTAATAGTTCTAAGTATGCTGGACACATAACTTCGAGTTCTTACATGAGTGCTTACTATATATATCAATATGCAAAAAATTAGATCTTTATTGTCTTTGCTACTACACTACATGTACTACGAGGTTAGATAACTATCCTTGCTTACCTATAGACCAATACACTGGTACACTGAGTATAAAACTCAGTGGTGAATTTAATATATTAAAGTATGTCTTATGTAAGCACACAAGTGCTTTAATACACTAGCAATAAATGATTCAAGTATATAGAACCCATTTTAAAAAGAATGCAATACTTATATCATTTACTTACATTCCATCAGCCAGGTACTTACAGTCATGCCAAACACATGCAAACATAGAGTAGTGGTATAAGTATAGTGTTTTAGTAACATGTCAAATAATTGATGCCATTCAAATGCTACATCATATGTTCTACAAATTTATTAAAATACCACTATGATGAATTTTATTCAATTTATTTCTAAAATTTATTCAATCATTCCATTATTTTTAGGTGCATCATTTAAATTATTAAATAGGGCTAACTAGGTAGACTACACTTATAGGCACTGGGACAAGAGGGAACTGAAAGGTGTGCAGTGGTCCATATTTTGGACTATAACTACTGCATCGGTCTAATATAGCCTATAGGAATTAGTTCATAAGAACCTCCCAAAGGGTAATATACTGAGTAATTGTGCATAATGATCAGTTCGTTAAACTCCCAAGGCACTGATCATATTAAATAATCCATTGGGGTCTACCCAACAGACTAGTGCAATGGCTTATCTAGGGACCTTCGCTACTATATCGGCATAATTCAATATATAATTAGAAGTGCTAGCAATAAAAAGTCTCTGCCATATAGACTAGTGCAGTGGCTCAATAAGGAACATCGACCACTACACTAGCCTAGTCAAATAAATAGATAGTCTAGCAGCTGCTAATCCCTAAGTTGATCGATCAACCCATCCTATGGGTGTTTAACTAATGGGCCATCTGACTTTCTTTTATATTCATTTATTTATTGATCATTATTTTATAATATTTAAAAATGTTTAATAGTTAGTTATAAATTTATTTCAATAGTCAAATTTTGACCTAGATAGTTACGGGTCCATTTTGGTCCTTATGGGTATGTTTTTCTAAGCCCAATTTAATACAATTCTATATACATAATTAAGTCCATTTTATTTCATTAATTAAGGCCTATTATATGCAATTTAGGAATCATATTTAAGCTAAGTTTAGTCTGGTCCTTTTATAAGACAGTTATAGGTGATTTTTACTATTTACATATACATTTATAGGCCCAATACTGTCCTTGTTCTGGGCATTTTTCCCATACAATTCTCTATTAACATCATATATAATCATAGGCCCAAATTTAAGTCTAGTTATAGCTTTTAAGTGAGCCTTAAGGTAGCCTCAAATTCCATTCAAAATAAATATACAAAAGGTCTCAAATATGGGTACCATTTTATGCAATTATAACTCACATTTTAGGCTAATTTTTCCATAATCTTTTCAAGGCAATTTCAAGACATTTTCTTTTTATCTGATTAAGGGCATTATTTTCTTATGCATTATTCATTCTTTCTAAGCCATGTTGCTCTTATAGGTAGGTTACCATATTAACTTCATAATATATAATTAAACCCTTTCTAATTATACCATTTCTATGCATTACTATTAACCTACATTATGTATATCATATTTATGTTCACATGCAAAACCTCTCAGCCCATTTGTGTTTATTAACATAAGATATACCTTTTTTATAGGTTGTTACACTTACATGTTATGAATTATTAAGCTAGCTTTTGACTATAAGCAATTACTTGATAACCATACACTTTAGCTATTATCTCTACATGTTTCGGCCACATATATTACACATGCA